>JAIWNF010000180.1:0-15401 GCA_025093555.1 Circinella umbellata | reverse complement strand
GATGAGCGCCAATTTGATTCTTGTCTTCGTGAACGAATGGCATCCAAGTCCATAGGTGCTACACCAGAAGAACGGAGGTATTCAGGAGCGGATTGTTGATGTTGATGTTGCACCGACAGAGGATGATGATTATTTTCGGATAAAATATTTTGACTTCGTTGTTGTGCAGCTTCGACTGCTAAGGCCAAACGCATTGCATCATTGGTTGTTAAGGGGAAACGTGTCATAACTTGAAGACGAATAGTAGGTTGTAACCCTCGTTGGAATCGATCCAGTGCTTCTTCATCCACCATTGACGGTACCGAAGACCAGGCTGCTTGAAATTGTGATACGTAGTTTGCTACAGTACTTGTTTGAACAAGGGACGCCAGACGATCACGAGCCAATTGTAAGCGATTTGGGGGGCTAAAGTTCGCCAAAAATCTTTTTTTAAATACTGACCATTCATCACAGTCTCCCATTAATTCTTGTTGTCTCCACCAAGTGTCAGCTTCATCACGCAACAAGGTTGCAGCATAATCAGACCATTTGTGCGAGCTCAAATCGGCCATCTCAAGATATCGTTCAACAGAGCGAATCCATCCAGTAGCGGCATCTAGTCCACGGTCACCATGATACGTGTCAGGTTCACGTATACGAGCATGGAAGGTAGGTCCAGAGCTTTGTTTTTCCAACAACTTGGTCAATGCTTGCATGATAACTTTATTTTCTTCTGACATTTTTAATACTGGATCTTCAAAGGTAATTTCTTGTTTTGTTGTAAAGGTTTCTTGTTCTAAGTCTATTAGTGGATCGTTATTACTTGTGCGGTATTCGTGAAAACTAGGTACGTTCTTGTATTTATCTGGTGAATAGACTTGTTTGGACATAAAAAATATATATATATATTTATATTATTTAATTTCTGTCGCTACCAATTGTCGTAATATATTTTGGCGGATAACACCGTAGCCAATTAGAAATAGAATAGAACAAAAGATAATAAATAAATAAAGTATAAGTTGAAAGATGATGTTTTTATTATATGAAATGTGAAGGAGTATTTATATATTTTCTAAACTACTTATAAGATATATGATAAACTAATAATGATAATATACGTGTTCGTGACTGAAGGTTGACTACGTGTTCGAATAATTATTATGATGATGTGACAGTGATATAGATTAACTACGTGGCAATATAAAAATAAAATACGTTTACAAAAGAAGTATCACAAATGGATAAAAAAGGAAAATAGAGTTACTGCTATTTATGGCTACGACACGACAGATCCGCCAAAAATATCACGACACTATAAAAAGATTATTTGTAGATAAGTACTAATAATTACATGATGTAATCAGCCCTACGGGGGGGTCGAACCCCCAACCTTGAGATTAAGAGTCTCACGCTCTGCCGATTGAGCTAGCAAGGCCAGATGTCTTTGACACGTTGTGTGTGAGGTTTTCCGGCCTCATCTACTTTGGCACTCACGTGATGGGGTTGACTACCCGAATATGGAATAACTTGGGAAGAAGTATTCTGCCAAAGCCTGCTCCCAAAATAGCCGATATTTCTTATCATTATTTCTTTTATTTTATTTTTCCTTTTATTATTATTATCTTTATTTTCGGATACAACTCTTATCTTGTTGTTTGAAGGACCCTCCCCCTTTTATTTTATATATCATTTATATTTTTACGTAATTCCCTGTATATCATTGTTATTTTATACTCGGTATTATTTTATTCTTTAACTTATTTGTATTTAATGATAATTATTGTATTATCATTAATTTTCTTATCGTGTTAATCCCTATCCGTATTTTTATTTTTATTAGCCTCTTTTATTAGCATGATTTTTATGCTCGACGCTAATCATCATATTGAACCCTTTTTATCTTGTTGCCCTATTTGCTCTCCCTTATCATACCCGTTCTTATAACTTCTGTCTTCTTATCCGATATTTTCTCTTTTTTTTTATTTCTTACCATATGTTATGTCTATCTTGTTGTCACACTTTAAATGATGTAATTCTATTATATGGAATATTCCCCGTACTTTTATATATGATTATCTATCAAAATATAAATCATATATTCACTAGTTAGAAACCACTCTTTTCCCTCTTGGAATTTGAGTATAAATAGCAATTAGAAAATTGTTAATAGAAGATTATCTTATTCTGGTTTTTTGATCGTTAGAAATTGTATTAACGTTGAATTTGCATTATTGATTTTGGGATAATCTTAGTGAAGTCATCGTTGGAGCATATTTTATTTAGGGAATGACAAGGGGCGCGCCAATTTTGAGCAGACACTTTAGTAACTTGGCGCGCCCTTCGTCTGACCATGAATTTTTGGCGCGCCCTTCGTCTATTTTACTTAGTTATACTTGCCTTTTTCCAATATATTCACAATCTAAACAGTCATTATTAGCAATATTTTTAGTGTATTATATCAACCTTACATATAGTTACTTTCTATGTCTACCCATAAAATATATTCAAAATTGCTTAACCTAAAAAATTACAAAAAATTCTAATATAAAAAAGAATACGTATATATATTGTAAGTAGGGATCCTCACGGTTCGATTCGGTTCGGTTCCTTAAGAGAACCGAATCGAACTGACCTTTAGTAAGAACTGAACCGAACCGAACCGAACCGTGTGAAGTATAGGTGATATATATATAAAGATAAGTGGTTAAATAGAATTGAATAGAATAGAGAAATGAATAACAGTAATAAATATTGTGAGAATCTTATATGTCTTTTATTAGAGATTGATTATAAAAGATATGATAAAAAGAATGAATTATATTATTAAATTGTAAGTCTTTATATATATTTCTATTTTATATTTCCTATCCATTGAGGATGGATATTATTGTATATTATTATATGAATAAATAAACATCTTTATGTTTGATGATCTTCTTTATGATGTGTATGATTTATAAGTATTATTATATATACGATTTGTTATGATTATTATTTATACGGTGATGTATTATTTGTAAAGCAACCGACATGTGTTTATTATAAGCTTTGCTTGTCAGTTTATATTATAATTATATCAGGATTATTATGATTAGGTAGTTATGCGGTGCACATATACCACACCGTGAAGAACCGAGAAAAACCAAGGAACCGACAGTAATTTAATGGTCTTTTTTTTGAAAAAAACAGATATCTCAAAATATAAGCACAATAAGTCTTTATATGTAGCCAACAAGTACAATAAAAAAAACAAAAGCCATTTTTTAACTGAATTCCGTTTATTATCAAAAAAAGCTGAATACTTTTTCTAAATAGTGAATAGAGGTGATGATCTTTAGTAAAGTGTTGTATGTGGTTCTATTGAAGCGAAAATAGTAATAGCAACTATTGAATATTCTATTTAACGTTGTCATACTGATTGGGAGTTAGAAAATTACTGTTGTTACATCCATAAAGTAATCAGCAAAAAAGAAATAAATGAATGACAGCCGTGTTAAATGGAAGAAAGAAACATATTATTGGTAATTCAGAAAGATAAATATCCATAAAAAACAGCCATTGTGTTATTGTTGTTACATCTGTAAAAAAAAACTTTCTTTAGATATATTCATGGTCGCAGTAATGAAAGGTAGAAAATAGTGTGGTTGGTCCAATAAAAGTAATTGCCTTTTGCCTAAAAGAAAATAATGGCCGTGTTAATTGAAAGGGAAAAAATATTGTTGTTACATCTGTAAAAGTAAAAAAAGAAATAAGAAAAAAAAATAGTTGCTACTTGCAGGGTTATCCATTTTGGATTTCCGTTCCAGCTTGGCAAAAAAAACTATTTCAGGGAAATATCTTTTGTGCTTATTATGCTAGAAAGATCAGTTTCCCATTGATGAAAAGAGCTTTCGGTCAATAATTATTTTAGGCAATATGCACTAGTAGTTAGCATTATCAAGACAGTTTTTTTTTGGAAGGTATAGTGTCATTGTTAAATTTGATGATTATTCTTAAATAATTTTCTTTTTAGACACTCCTTCCGACTATTTATAATTATCCTCAATACTTCTTGTGCTTTGTAATAATTATTGCTTGGCAATTACATCATAGTCATCATTGTCAAAATTAATGCTAATCATAATTATCATTATTACCATTACATATTATATTCCGCAGTAGTTTTAGAAAGCATATAAATACCCATCATAATCATTAGATAAAAAAAACATTTTACATTATCCTTTATTATTTTTCTTCGTTATTCTATGTTATTTGGCTACGGTGTTATCTCGCTCCCCAGATATATTTCAACGAAAGTTTATTTTCTTTTACTTACAACTACCTTCAATTTACTTTTCAGCGATGCCATTCCAAACCGGTTGTTCATCCAGAAATCCTCTTGATGCTCTTCACGATGAGGTAAAATAAGCATTGATTATACAAAAGTATCGAGCTATAAATCACAAAGAACATTTGTAACCATATTGTCCTTCTTATCCTTTTGTTATATTTCTTTCCATTAGTTCAACCCAACGCCATATTCAAACTCTCCCATTGTTTCATCTCCAACCCCAAGTTTTTCCCATCAAGCTTCTGCGATGTCTATCGATCGTGGTGAATCAAGTACTATTGATGATAATGACACTGAGTCTGTTTCGAGTGTCGTATCTGAATCCCAACACGATTCATCCATCAAGGAAACTAGCTTTATATTTAAATATGGATACGGCCAATGTTTTACTGATGATAAAGGTGGCCCTCGAATTAAATGCTTGGTGGGTACTTGTAATTGCTCTTTTGCTTCGAAGGATTCCTCTACTTCTGGTTTAGTCAAGCATTTGCATAACAAGCATCAAATAACAGCAGATAATGGCCCACATACAGGTGCTAAGCGTTCTGGAGGTCTGATGGATTTGTTCGTCCAAGCAAAACGTCCCCGAGTTTTTACAGCTGATTATTTTATAAAGACATTTATCAAATTCATTGTTAAAACCAAACTTCCTTTTACAATGGCCGAGAATGACGATTTACAAGAGCTCTTGAACATTGCGCAATCAGCAACAGCAATGGAAATGGTAAAACTTCCAAGTACAGACACCATTACAAGAAAGGTAAAATATTAGTTCTCCCCACACCTTTTTTTGTTTTGTCATTATATTTAACAAACTAACACATTATATTTTATTTTACCTTCAGACCAAAGAAGAGTATGACTTTTACAAAAAAAACTGCGCAACTTCCTAGATTCCCTTCCTGTAATTTCTTGTACACTTGATGGTTGGACTAGTCCATATAATGATGCTTTCCTCGCGGTCACCGGTCATTGGATATCCACTTCTACTTGGACGATGCAAGAAGTAATTCTCGGTTTCCAGCTATTGAATGGTCCTCATTCGGCAGAGAATTTGGCAGCAGCATTCTTGGAAATTATCAACGATTTCAACCTAGGTCCCAAGTTATTCACAATTACGACTGACAACGCATCCAACATGAAAAGAATGGCCCTGGAAGTAGAAAAATATGCTGAAGAAAAAGGATAGTAGGTTAAACATTATATAATATATCAAAATATATCAACATGACACTAATATAAATATACCAATCTATAGGCCGTTTCGTACAAGAAGCCATCATATACCGTGTCTTGGACATGTATTAAATTTAGCCGTCAAGATATTTTGAAGTGGGGTATGAATGAATTATATGTCGAGCAAGAAAATAACAACGATTCAGAAAGAGCAAACGAGCACGATCGTTTTGGGGACAATGGCGAACGACAAGTGATGAGCTCACTTATTAAGCTTCGAAAAGGCATAACAAAAATACAGTATGATAAACACTATTTTTTTTTTTTGCAAAAAAGTTGTTATTATCAGAAAATACTCATAAACATCCAATATTATAATAAATATAGGTTCTCACCACAACGTACAGTGAGATTTAATCGCAACAAAACTCAAGCTGTCACTCGATGTACCAACATGCTGGAAATCCACCTACCAAATGTTGACACGAGCATCCTTGTTACAAGTCCCACATAATAGTGTGTGTTCTACAAATACCGAATTACACGAGTTCCAGCTGAGTGATCTTGAATGGACCCGCACTTCCCAGGTCAAGTCCATACTCCTCAAGTTCTGGGAGACAACCATTGAGTTATCAGCAAGTCAAAGGCAGGCGACAATCAATACTGCTATCGTTCATTATAATTTGATAATGGATTCCTTAGAAGATGTCGAAAGTAGTAATTATCCAGCAGAACTCAAGAGAGCAGCAAGACGTGGATTACAAAAGCTGTAAAGATATTATTGTAAGGTTGATAATACACATATATATGCAGTTGCAACGGCCCTTGATCCACATATGAAGTTTACTTGGTGGCGTACCAGTGGTTGGGAAGAGGAATACCAGAACATGAGCTAAAGGATGGTTAGGGATGCTTGGGCAGATTTCCCCAAATCTGTAACAATGGAGTCTGAAGCGAACGAAGAATTGCGATGGTTATATAGTTTGTATAATACAAGCGATGAACATGACGAACTTGACGATTATCTTCAAGAATGATTGCGTGTGCCAATGCTCCGAAAGAAAGGTCAAAAGGCACCGGAATTTTTATACTGGGAGGCTCAGTCATAGTGGCCTAATTTGGCGCATATGGCTGCCCAATATTTCGCAGTACCAGTAACCTCTACTCCTTCTGAGCGCTGTTTTTCGCAAACGCGACTACTTTTACCTTATACACACAACCGTTTGTCACCAGAGACCATACAAAGACTAATGCTTTTAGATTCTTGGACTTCTTTCAATTCCGATGAGTAACACTTCTTCTACCTCTTTTTATTATACTATTTTTCATTGCTCTTTCCTTTCTTTTATTATTATTATTATTATTCTTTTTATTACTATTCTTTCCATTATTATTTCTTTCTATTACTATTATCTTGACTATTATTGCTATACTTTTTTTCCAATATATATTCAATAAAATCCACATGCTTCTCTTATTTAACAGCTTACACTTTATATAGAGAAATTCCACGCTATTTATAATTATGTTTTATTTTTGCAATTAATGTTTTCTCAGCTATAATGTCGGGACTCACACATCTGCTTAATTATAATGTCAGTTCTCGGTTCTTTCTATGGAGAAACGAGTCGGTTCCGGTCAGTTCCTTCCATAGAATTGTCTCGACTTTTCTCGGTTCGGTTCCAGTTCGGTTCCGGTTCTTCGGTTCTCATGAGGATCCCTAATTGTAACCATAAAAAAAATCCAATAACAAAGGAGCGAAGCAGTGTGGAAAAGATCAAAAAGTAGTACTAAATTTGGGCATATATTAATCATAATATTTTTTTTATGTTATAAATACGTGAAAAGGATTACAAGAAAACGACAGATAAATTACAATATAAAAAATAAGTGGGATCATCTAAAGAGTAGCTGAAAAAAAAAGATTATCATAAAATAAAGGAATGCTTTGTATTATACAAATTGCAAAGTAACAAAATGTCATATAAGTAGAGAAAAAGAACGAAATCGGGGCATAGAAGAATGTGAAAAAGAATGACATATATATAATACAAATGATATAAAATATTGAAATTAACATATTAAATAAAAATGATAATTTTTGGAAATTTCTTTTACAAGTCTTCATCTTTGTCTTTTGGCTCATGGTGGACTCTAGAGCCAAAATTTTGACTGTTAAATAATATTTCTTTTGCATCATTATAAGAAACATCATTGTAATCTTGTTGTATCAACCGAACACAAGCCTGAGGCACAAGGACACTTTCCAGAAAAGGTAGCGGTAAGGGGTTTAGTGTCTTCAAATGTTATTTTTTTTGTTAACATGAACTCGTGTTGCAAAACCTTGAGAATTATTGCTGAACCACGGTTCCCGTAATACCCAGCCTATATTATTGTATATAGTAGCTATTATTAGTATATGTGCAATAATTTCATTACGTGCATACTTATTTGAAAATGCCATTACTGATGCTTTATCAAAGCGACAATACTGACCAGAAGTTGATCTTGATTTGGTCACACCGTTCTGTCTAATGAATTCTATTGGACCACTTTTACTTTATACACTCAAGTGTTAACGCTTTATAACACGTGATCCAGTCATTGTGTAACCATGAAAATTTATATACCAAATCTAGAGAAACAGGGCTTTCTATTGCTATATTCGGTATAGCTATACCACCAATAGAGCGTGAGAAAATGGTCAAAACAAATTAGTAATATTTTTTATAAGAAAAAATATATTTCTCAATTCACATTTTTTATAGAAGTAAAAGTAAAAAATATTAAGTTCTATACAGCTGTATAACTTTAACGATATACCTAATAAAATTAATATTCATGGTATACAAATATAAGAGTATATAAATATTATAAGCAAAACATTTTTATAGTAGTAAATTATAAACCTCTTAAATTGATAGTTTTTTTATATAAAAAAAATGACTCGGGTTCTGACTCAGGACTATATGTATCATATTTAACAAGTTCTTATTGGATAAAAATTACACCATTATATTAACAAAAAAGTATATAAAGACGAGGTGTTTTATATTTTATACTTTATTTTTTAACTTATCTACTTCTTTTTATCTAAAAACTCTCTCTAATAATGGCTCCTACTGGTATTGCAACTCTTCCAAGTCTAGCTGAAATTGTTAGCTTAACATGCGATTTTGATACTACCCTTCAGTAAGTTACTTTAATTCTTCTTAATATAATATATTAGTTTAAGAGATAAATAATAACTTTTATATAAAAGATACCTTAGAGAGCATGGAATTTTCTATGAAGAAATGCAGTGCCGAAATGGAACTATGATGAACCTCAATCATTTTTCACGTGATGGTCTTATGTGGCAATGCCCATCGGTATCTTGTGGTTGTACCCCTGGTAGTGGTCGGCAACGTTTATCTGTACGTACTGGGTCATTTTTTGCACGTCGTAATGTACCATTAAATGAAGTACTGCAAGTACTGTGGGGAATTCTTCACCGTTTTAGTAATGAAAGTATTACTTCTTTTACCCGTTCTTCTGGTTTAACTATACAACGCCTGATTAGAGATTTTCATCTTCTTATTGAGGCTGATTTAAACCATAATGATGTACAAATTGGTAAGTTTCTTTATTTATTTTATAAAAATAGTATAGTATATTATTTATTTATTTACTGTATACTCTTATTTATTAATAAATAGGAGGGTATGATCAAAATGGTAATCGTATTATTGTGGAAATTGATGAAAGTAAATTTGGCAAGCGTAAAAACCATCATGGACATCGTGTTGAAGGTGTTTGGGTACTTGGTGGGGTTGAAAAAACCAATGAGCGCAAGACATTTTTAGCTGTTGTTCCTTGCCGTAATGCTAGAACTCTAACTGAGGTTATTCGTCAGTTTATAAGGCCTGGTAGTTTAATCTATTCAGCTATGTGGAGGGCATATAATGGTTTATCAGATGAAGAAGGAATAGATTGGGTACATCAAGTTGTAAATCATTCTATTGAGTTTATTACTGATGATGGAGTACATACAAATACTATTAAAGGTAATATTTTATTTGTAAGTTATCTTATTTAATGTGTATGCTTATAATTTGTTTTTTGTTCAAATAGGTACTTGGTCAGCTATTAAGAGACATATTGCTACACGCCATAGAACTAAGTTAATGACACCTTGGAAGTTAATTGAATTTATATGGCGCCGAAAGCATAACAATGATTTATGGGGAGGACTATTAACTGCTTTAAGTGAAGTAGCTTTTAATACATCAACTTCAGAAGATTTAACTCTAAGAGCTCCTATTTTTACTGATTTTAGCCATCTTGCTGCAGGTATTTATTTTAGTTTCTTTTGAAATTCTTTGATGTTTATTTTTCTTTTTCTCTTTATTTATATTATATATATTTATAGATAGTAGTGGAAGTTCAGATGAAAGTATTACCCCCTGTCGCCGACAATATTCAGAGATTTCTCAATCTACATCAGACTTTGGTAGTAGTGATATGGAATACGACGACAGTAGTTATATTGATACAGAGGCTGATAATTATAGTGATAATAGTAATATAGAAGATAATTATAGTAGTAATAATGATTATACCTCTGAGGAATAATTTATTCTTTCTTATTTTTTTCTTTTTTTATGATCTTACCTTCTTTAAGTTTTTTAATATTCTCAAAAATATCTTACTTCATCTTTACCTTTTAAATATAAACTATATATATATATTTATTATATACTATTTCCTATAATATAGTCTTTATTAATACTACTTGTGATATGGAAAAACATTTAGCCGTACACAAAATTTAGATAAGAATACCATTCGATAGCGGCAACAAAACTACTCTAAGATGATCTAATATCATTTTGGGGCTTAGCATAATAATATATTTGGCAAATAAGCAAAATGTATATATTTTTTATATATAATCAAATATCTCAAAAACAATTTGAAAACTTCAAGTCCCTATTTCTTATGATCTAGATGTTGTACAAATTAACTAAAAAATGCATTGAATAGTGTAGGATCTCCGCTTTCCGGTGATATAATTTGTGTAAACTCAGATAGCACCAAAAAAGATGTAAGAGGTAATTTAGGTTGAGTGTATAAAGTTAGCTTTAACCATTCTATTTCGGCTTTTAGAAAAGAACTGTCTAATGTGCCTTTTGCAATCATGAGTAAAGAGTCTTTAAATGACGAAACTCTTTGTGGCAAAGCTTTGAAATCAATTTCCATTGGGTAACCCGCTTCATTTGCTTCTTTTTTATGAACAATTTCAACACGATGCACCCGACAAAAATTCAGTTTTCATTTATGGTAGTTCGTCGTTCAGGAGTTCGACTATGGTAACGAACAGAAACATTTTCCCTTTTTTTTCGCCATTTATTCTTGAATGCTTCATTTTTGCTTAGGTATTCGTCATACTCCTTTTTGACAGCCTGAGTCATAGGGACCAAAGGAGTGCTCAAAGGAGCCAAGCAAAACGGACATTTGATTACACCTATCAATATTCACAGGTGAAATTAGCTACTTCTCCGACAGCTGCCGCTGTTTATTTTGATGTCTCGGTCTTCACTATTTAGTCAACCAAATGGCCGAGCGACCGAGCAGCCTCACTCTATCGGGGTTAACTGGGTTTATTTTCCACTGAATTTCAATAAATTATATGATTCTAGAAAAAGCATCTGTCCTATCACTCAAAAACAAACAAAACGTCAACTTTTTATTGTACTTTTTTTGTCATTACTTTTTATTTATTACAATGCCTCCTAAATATCATGGTTTCGGCACCAATGAAAAGTATACCTTTAGAAGCTTAAGTAGAACGGGAATAAGAGAAAGTACCCATGTTCAACGGGTTATGCCAACTGTTGACCAAAATGGAAGTCACCAAATTTCGTCTTCAATTAATCGAATCCGTTCCTCGGAATGGGAGGATGTTGATGATTCAACACGAAAAAGAAAACGCAATAAAGTTGAAGATCGAATCAGAAACTGAGCCAACATTTTGCCCATGTTAACTGATGCTTTCAAGCAAGGGTGTGGTGCTCAAACACCATTGCCTAAAGCTCTCATGCCGATCGAAGATCCTTTGCTTTGTTCTTGCCCTGGGAAAAGCTTGAAGTTCATTACATGCGTATTCAAATGTGGTATATGTAAAAGCAGTGAATTATTTTCAGTAGCAATTTAAAAATGTTTTTGTTTTGCAAATGCAGGTATTCGAGCTTCCAAGATTGAATATTGCAAAAACTGCCAGGAGCACAGTTTGCCAGTGGTATTGATACGTCGACATTTGTTTCCCCTCACCCCTACTGATCCAAATGTTGCAATCCATGTTGAGCAAATTCGCACTATGCATTTAATGCATTACATTTGCCGAACATCAATTCACGCAATTTCCGAATGGGCAAGAGTGGAATATCATTATCAGGTACTTCTGGAAATTATAGCAATAAATATATATACTATATATATATATATGACACTTGACTTACATTATATCTCATATATATAAATATTTTATAGTTGCCTATACCAGCTTCATTTAAGCAACGACTTAGTGAAGCACTACTTATGTATGGCAGAATGGTTCTCAATGTTGAAAAAGACCATCGAATCAGTTGTGGATTGGAGAACGCATGCCCAGCATGTAAATACATAGTATGAAAATGTTTTATTGGTCTTGATTCTTGATAGTGTATTGGAACTACTTTTATAATAAGGATCAACTAAAAATCGAGTAATATAATATTAGAATGGGATCAAAACAGTTGCAGCAGATGGCAACTTTCAGCTAAGTCGTTATATGAGAATGAATGACCGTGCAAAGGATCACTGCAAAAAATGAGGGGTATCAGTAGGCTCTCAGCAGGCTGATATCACTATTTATATCTCAGATATCAATAGGGTATCAATAGGGTATCAATAAATTATTGATATCTCAGATAGTACATGGGTATCAACAGGATATCAATAAGCTGATAGTAAACTATTAGGTCACCTTGGCAAAGCATATAGAAACCGTGATATTTTTCCCACTGAAAATAATAACATTCTGAGCTGTGAACGGTGAAAGGAGTTTCTTTTTTTTTAATATGCAGGAAGACTAGATTAAACTAATACTTTTTTAACAGACTACTTTTTCTTGTTTCAATTTACGGAATGGACAAGCAGTAAGTCGAAGTGAAGTACAAATAATGTTTAGTCAATATACTCAAGAGAACAATATAGTATTATCTTTTATATGAAGAGTGGAAGATAATTTTATTAATATTTTATACGAATAGTGAGAAAAATAAAGGGTTCGCGTTTTGCAACGTCTCTTTAAACTTGTTCTGACGCGAAATCACCAACACTCCACACACCATCATCGTCGCCATTTTCTTTTAATTGTTTAACAAAACTAGAAGGGACGGGGAAGAAGAGAGTGAAGGAAGAGAAGGGGAAAAGAGAACGAGAATCAGAGTTTTAGTCTCCTAATCAATATAACTGCGTTTAATGAGGTACTCAAGGGTAGTATTGGTGCAATCAAGGAAGCACATGATTTATAGTAATGGCAAAATAAAATAAAAAAGGAATGGAAAATCAAAAGACCATCATTTTTCAAAAAACTGTGAGAAAGGAGCAGAACTTTTTATATGCTCCTTTTTTATACGCTCTTTTTTTATACACTTTTTTTATATATATTCTTTTTTTATATACACCATCTCTTTTTTTTGACCCTCTGACATCAATACCATTTATTTTACTTTCTTTTTTTTTCTGTCTTCATCCATTGATATAAAAATTTATAAATCCAGATTTATACTTTTAATATTAAAGGAATTTCAATCAGCTTTTTTTTATTAAGAAAAACCCAAGCCCAAGCCCAACTACCCTCCATTTTTTAACTATTGCTTCATCTATCGCGGCAACTCTTCTGGAACTGCTTGTTCCATCGGTATGATAGAATGCATTACTCTGTTACTCTGGTGTCTTCTGATCCTAATATTGGCAACGTGCATTTCGTCTAACCTATCCAAGAACCTATTTGCCTATTGTTATGCTATTAATATACTGTTTATTGAATGTATAATTAGGGAAAGAATCTTGATGTAATAACTTACATTATTGGACCTATAAGATGAACGAAGTACCAAAATAGGGCCTGTTGGTGGATGCTCATCATCCAATTCTTCATCAGACATGTACTTTCGGCTTAGTAGCATGTCCATACCTGCCGCTGGAAACTCTTCTTCCAATAACCTTCTGTGACGATTTAACATGTTTCGCCGATGTGCAAGTTTCTATTAAACATATTAATGATACTTTATAATATTTCAAGGCTATTAATTTTTTTTTGTTACGATGACACTAACTTTTTCTTTACGATTTCTACAACGATTTCATGCTTACGGCAATTGATTCTGTCTTGTTTTCCTCGATCATGGTAGGAAAGCGCCGTTTGTTATAAAAGTGATCCTTGCACATTCTCCGTAATCTCTGTGCAAAATCAGCCACTTCAAGAAATCTTCCCTATATCCCAACAGGGAGAAACCATCTTACTCTGAATCACCTTTAGTTCCTTGTTGAAAGGCAACAAGAAGCTTACTGGAGCTTGTCAATATCAACAATCTCACCATACGAATCACAGATATTTTGCTGTAAATATTGACAGGATTAGGAACAAAAAAAACAGTAAGAACTACTTGATTGGATATGGTAAAAATTGAATTACTTACACTAAGTATGTTTAAACGGGAATATGGCATAGGATCGCCCTCGATAAAATCGGTGTTATTAGTATTATTGTTATCCATCCTTAAAAAAAGGTAGTTGTAATATTCAATATTAATAATTATAATGACCAAAAAAATTGCTTTACTAAAGTAATGTATCAATTATACATACGTTAGATTCAAGGTAAAAAAAAGGATATAGAAAAGGATTGATGTTAAAGAAGAGTAGGGTTCTTAGTAGACCGATGCGGATCGGATTGGCACCATTTCGAATTTGATCCATTTTAAAATGGATTGGAAATTCGGAAATCCGGATTGTCCACAGATTAGAGAATTGCAATCCGAATCCGTTTCGTAAAAATCCGGATTGAATCTGTAATCCGTAATGCAAAAGAATCAATTAGATGAAAATCTAGGCTATATAGTAGATGTCACAGTATTTTTTCATGAGAGAAGGTGTTTTACAAGATTGTGTATGGTAGTCGTTTGAGATCGTTTAAGGAAAGTAAAACATTGGTAACAGAGGTGCATTATTTTTATTATTTTGGTTTGAAAAACATAATAGGAAATAAATAAGTTATAATAAAAAAGAATTGTAGTAATAAAAAGTTATAATGGGAAAAAAGAAGTTACAATGGGAAAAGAAAGTTATAGCTGAAAAAAAATTATAGTGGGAAAGTTATAGAAGGAAAAAAAAAGTTATGGTGGTGGTAGAAATATAACATGACGTGGATTTTTTTTTGTGGGGGCGAGTAGTGTGCTGAAAAAAAAAGAGGTACAAGTTTACCTTTTCTGTTTACAACCAAATAAAAGTTCATAATTCTCTTTATCATTACTAGATTAATAAAAATAATAATTCAGTTCATTAATCTCTCTTTTTTAATCTTCAATTTTTGTTTTTTTCTTTTCAGATATTTCTTTTCTATATTAAAGCTATTACTACTTTTCTTTTCATCTGCTCTATTCAAGTATATAATAATATAAAAAACGTACTCTCTTCTTTATTTGAATATATATATACCTTACCACAGCATTGTTAAAACTTTGATCCATTACTCTATAATTATAATGACCGATCAGAAAAATCCGACGGATCTATAGATCTCAATCTGTTTACAATCCGGATTGTAGAATTATTTGAATCTGATCCGAATCCGTTGAGACACAATCCAAATCCGATCCAATCC
>JAIWNF010000018.1:600000-813177 GCA_025093555.1 Circinella umbellata | reverse complement strand
CGTCGTTTATGCTGATCAATGGCGGCTTGTTGCTCGACAGTCTGGCTTGAAGATACCTTCTGGCCATGGAAGAACGTCAAGACTTGATTGCGTAGTGCCTTGTCATCCGACACACAGCCGCCGGGACTACCCCTACACTACGCAGAGATGATGGCTGTCACCTCTTTGTTATGAGGTGAACGGAACGTCTCATCATAATTGTATCCATCACCATCGGTGAACAAAGCATGGCGCGAATGGATATTTCTCTATGAATTTTGATTAATGAATTTATTATATGGTCTATAGAAAATATAAGATAAATTATCTTACAACCACATCATTCACGCGTTCTTTATCCATCTCAGGTGCTGTATTAACAGGAGGAGGTAGAAGTTGTTGTTGTTGGATGGTTGCCAAGTAAGCCGACATGGCATCCATCTGGACTTGCATTGCAGCCTGTCCAGCACGCAAAGAAGAACATTCATCCTGCACACGACGAAGGTTCATTTCTGCCACTCTCTCAGCATGTTGCTGGCGGCGAGTGTTGTTATCGTTGTTGTTGTTGTTGGAAGACATCTAATAAGTAACAAGAAAGTAAAACAATTAGTTCTTTTCTTAAAAAAAAAGATTTATTTGAGAGTGATATTTTACTTTGGGAGTAGTAAAGTGTTTGGGGATGAAAAGGAAATAGAAGGAAGAAAAGTATATCTTTCACTAATTACTTTTTTTATAGAGAGCTTGATATGCATGTTAAAAATCTTGTATAATGTATACATAGGGGGTATATAAAGTACTTGGCTGTGTGATCCTTATTTATTGCTTCTCTTCCCTCTATTTCTTTCTTTTTTTTTTTATAGCTGGTAAGGTTCTCTTCTTTTTTACTATTTGTTCAGATGAAATAATCTCTCTCAATCTAATGCTTCTTTTTTTATAGGATACGGATCTGAATTTATTACTACGGTTATCCATTCTATCTTTTTATCTATAACTTTAAGTATCCCTTTTATGATAACTGTTTATTTCTTCTTCTCACCGTCATAACTATCTTATTCATATATGTTCTTTTATTAGATAAACCCGACAATTAATTAAATGGTTTTGTATCGTAAGTATCCTTTTCACGTTTATTTTTATGCCTTCCTTTTTACGCCATTCACTTGACTTTTCTTTTTACTAATCAACTTTCCTACATCTCTTTTCACCCGTTATATAGATTAACAACATTTTTCTAGTAATCTCTGATATTCTCTAAGTTGACTATTCTGAGTTCCTCTCTACCTAGTTTTTCATCCGGTTGCATACTCCTCATATCTTCTACATGCAAATAATGCATACCCCTCTTATTACTTTTACAAAATATATTTCACCCCTTCAAATAGTATGATTCGTAGTTATTTTTAAATAGTTATATCGTTTTTATTATTATTAAAATAATCAAATAAAATAATATTTTTAAACCTATTTCATATATCGTCCATCTAATATTTTTTTGCTCTTTTATTTTTTATTCTTTGGTGCATCTATTCTAAATATAATGAATCAGAATAAATTAATATTACCATATACACTAGTATACATAAGGTTATGCTATGCATGCCATCGTAAAAAAAAACTTAAATCCTGCATATAGAGAGAATAGGGGTAAACCAAAATAAATATGCAGAGCGCTACCCCCACTTTGGATATAGGAATCCACAACTTATAACTTTAGGATTCTTACAGAGTCCAAGTTTGGCTGCAAGAATCCCAAAGTAAAAAAAGTTGTGGATTCTTAATTGTTTGCGCAGTGTAGAGAGACAAAAAAGAATATACACATTATAGCGTTTTTTTTTCGTTTGAGCACTAATTAATAAACACTTTTGTTAATTTAGAGATTGATGGAACAACAAAATGATCTATTCAGCAAATGCTAATTTAAATTTTACAACAGAAATCAACATACACGACCATATATAATATATCGACAGCCACGCACTACCTGTAAATAATAACGAGTACATTAGTTTTTTTTTTCATTTTTTTTTCACTCATTAGTAATCAGCAGACGCCTGTTTCAGTTTCAACCAAGATTCATGGTATAATAATTATTGTTGTTAATGGAAACCTGTCTAGTTTATGGATTTTTGGATATATAATGGGTGTGGTAGGTTGATTATTATTATTGTTATTTTAATAGCTTAGAAGGAGATATCTAAAAATAAAGATAGTTTTTTTATGCGTTATTGTTAGTTACTTTAAGTTTTATGAATAAAAAAAAATAATCATGTATTTGAAAAGGAATAATCGTGTATATAAAAATAATTATCATATATTTCAGAAGTAATGATCATATATATCAAAATATTAATTGTATATATAACAATAACCATCATATACAATTATGCAAATAATACCACCATCTTGTTGATGAATACTTATGTGCTAGCTTTAATACTCTCTATTGTTTTATAAAAGTTACTTTCTAGCTTCTGGTAAAAGAACATATAGATATTCATCTATAGTAATAAGTAATTAGTCTAAAGATTTTTTCAGTTTCATTTTTCTATCTATAAGTGCATATTTATCTTGCTATATTTCTGATGATATAATAACATATCTGTCCCATAATATTTTTTGACCCCTTATTATTAAGAATCTATTATATTAAAATCACACAGAAGTTACAGCTAACTCACAAAAAAGGAAATTTTTCAAGCTGTTGTAGTTGGGTATTGGTGTGACGTGAGTTGAACAGATCGACTTTTGTTCTCCTTATTCTCCACCCCCTTTTTTATTAGTATATAAATAATAAGAAAATACCTTGAATAAAAATCAGCTCTCTTTCACCCATCAAATTTTACTTCTGGTTTTGGCTTGGTTTTGATCTAGTAAAACAAGGACGGTCATATCTGTATGTGATTAGTGAATGATCTTAAGGAAAGGAATATTGGTTATTAAGGAAACAATCGAATTAATCATTGGAAAGGATTTTATTATTATCTATAGTTTCGTATTTTGGAATTGAACATTTTGTATCGCACAATCCTTATTATTATTATTTGTTTAAGCCTCTGATATTGGTATGGCATCCCCTATACTTGTTTATATGATTTGTAAATCTCAATTGTTTCTTACTTATTGTATTTGTATTGGCAAATTTTAATAGCTATTTGTTTTAAGATCTCAGCCCAACAAAGCTGCACTCTCTCTGTTGTGGCATATATAACAGATCCATTTTAACTGAAAAACTATTATACAGCTTTGAACACACTTACCAGGCGCGAAGCGCCTTTTGGGGGTCAAAGGGGGGGGGAACCCCCCTTTGCAACGCGAACCACTAAATGACCCGAAGCGAAGCGAAGGGGCTCATTTATCTGAGCGAAGCGAGGAAGGGTTGCTAGTTATATATATAATTAAAGCTAGTATATAAATATTCATCAACAAAATGATGATACTATTTATATAGTTATACAGTATATAATGGTTATTGTTATATATACAATTAATATTCTGATATATACGATCATTACTTCTAAAATATATGATAATTATTTTTATATACATGATTATTCCTTTTCAAATACATGATTATTTTTTTTATTCATAAAACTTAAAGTAACTAACAATAACGCATAAAAAACTATCTTTATTTTTAGATATCTCCTTCTAAGCTATTAAAATAACAATAATACAGGATTTTTCAGAAGAAGTTGACCATGGTGTTTTTGATTTCAAGGATGACGTTTTTGATTCCATGGATGTTCTTTTTATAATCGCAGATGGTGTTTTTTATATTCGCAGATGTTATTTTTGAATTCACGGATGGTGTTTTTGATTTCAAGGATGACGTTTTTTAAATCATAGATGCTATTTTTGAATTCAAGGATGGTGTTTTTGATTTCAAGGATGAAGTTTTTTAAATCATGGATGCTAATTTTGAATTCATGGATGGCGTTTTATTAATCATGGATGGTGTTTTTTTATTTCGAGGTAAACGTTTTTTATATTCAAGGATAATATTTTTTTTTCATAGGTAATATTTTTATATTCAAGTTAAAGGTTAAATATTTCGAGTTCGACGTTTTTATTTTCGCGGATCGTATGTTTTTATTCGCATTCTACGTCATCAATTTCCGCACTAAACTTTTTTTATTTCATGTTTGGTAATGGGAATATTCGCTCTCAGCCTTTTTTATTTCATGCTTGGTAGCGGAATATTCATAGTTGGTAGTGGAATATTCGCACTAAACCTTTTTTATTTCATGGTTGGTAGTGGAATATTCGCACTAAACTTTTTTTATTTCATGTATGGTAGTGGAATATTCGCTCTCAAAGTTTTTTTATTTCATGCTTGGTACTGGAATAATCGCACTAAGCTTTTTTTATTTCATGTTTGGTTACTGAATATTCACTGATGTGATATTTAATTATCATTACTTATAATATTTTTATTTTTATATATAATCTTCATTATATATAGTCTCTACAATATATAGCAATGACCCATATAAAAAAAATAAGCATTCATATTGAGCAGTAAAATAAGCATGCATAGCTGAAAGGGGTTTTTTAGCCACAGCAAAAAAAAATACAAATGGGTTCTTTTCCCACCTTATTCTTTCCTCTTTTGATAAAAAAAAACACAAGTATTTATTTCAATCTAACAATTGTAGAAACTATCATAAGATCTAAGATTATATGTCTTTTTTTTGTGAGATATGTTTATCTTGTGAAAGAGGAAAAAAAACGGAAGGACCAAATAGAGTTGAGTAGTATAAGGTTGGAGGAAACAAAACGGTAATTGTGTTCAAGAAACATGAATATATTCATCATAGAAGAGAGGGACACTGACAATATAAGAAAAGGAAAGCATTCTATTCAAAGTGATTTATGTGCCTGAAGGAACGGAAACGTCATGGTTAGAACAAAAAAAAATACAAAAAGAAATAAAACTAACAGTTGCTAAAACTTTCAAGACACGCTTTACTTTTGTAATCTATATAACGACCATTTCAGCTAGCAATGTAGTTGACAATTGTACATCAATATTGAACACAATGAACGTCAATCTATACTATCCTAAAAACAATGTTACAAAAAAAAGAACCAAAGAACAGACAAGCAGCTACTTGTTTTCCAACTCACCAAACAAAGCTATTTTTAAAAGTTAAAAAAAGACTTTACTTTTGCAGCAAGCTATAATATGTTTTCTACGCCTAATATTATTAATAGAACAGCACATATTATCGAAGAAACACACGGATGAAGGGTTAAAGAGTGAATCAGGTATTACAACTATGAATTGGATTCCAAGTAGTGTTGTTGTTATGGCTAGCATATTATTATTATTATCATCAATAAAATATATACATAAATTCTTTTGGATAATCGACTCTATCTTATTGGACGTTCTCGAGTATGTTGTTATCGATACGAGGATGGTTTCCATCCCTCATAATCATGTTAGCTCAAAATCCTTGATCAGTATACTAGATATATGTCCCATCCAATAATATACTCAATCCCTTCTGAACAAATACTTCGTAATATATATCTATATTCTCCCGTTAATATTATAAGTAGTACCATATATTTGAGGCTGTCCAGTTTATCTCAAGAAAATACTCGCGTATATTAAAGTATTATATATTGTTGCGGTAATATTCATTTTTATCCGACAGAATATAGGGTTCTGCTGATGTGGATTTAGCATTATTATCTCATCCGAAAGTTTAGATGCAAATGGATATATTTTCATCCAACCCGACTATCCAAGATCCAATAGATTCAAAGTTGTAATGTGCATTTTTTTTCAACGAGGCTACTTATAAAACATAAAAATATTACATAAAAAAAGTATGCCGTGTTCATAATGTATTTACAGGCAGCAAGCCAATAAAGATGCTTAATATTATTCTATTCGACTCAAAGATTCATCAAACTTTCTAGATCTATACTTTTCAAATGATCTAATCCCAAAGATGCCGAAATGTTATTACTCGTTCCAGTTCATTATATCTTTTATACCATATTATTCCTAGCATTATTTATGCTACAACGTTTCCTATATTATTTCATAACAATAATGATATTTTGACCGTTCCCGTAATAAATAATAGCAAATACCATTGTTCAAAAAAAAACCAATCCAAATAATAATTTATTACTATTACCGTAATGATATGTATAACATAGTTAACAGCCCCAATAACCTCTTTATTCCATACTATCCAAATATCCATTATCCAAACCCAAGTACACGAAGCGTAATATCAATCCATATCCAGAACACGTTTTCCAATCAATATTGTTTCCAGTATTTTTGGCACAAGTTATATAATCTACCGGTAGAAAAATAAAATAAGATAGCAATATCAACAGCAAACAAAAACATCGTAGTGATATAACTTGGAAGAAGAGGTGCGTGTGTATAAAGAAAGAGTGATAGCATTTATTAATTGTCATGCATAATATCAGGTTGGATGGTATTGATTATCTTAAGATGACGATCTTTAACAAGGAAGGATTGTTGGTTATAAAATTGAGGAGAACCCGTTGTATTGTATTCAATATGGTCCATGGGTATATAAAGCCAATTGTCGTATCAGATGGATTCGTTGCCATACTCAATTTACAATCGTCAGCAGAAAAAAGATGTAACATCGGTGAAATGACAGTTATTTAGGAAGGTCTAGAAATAAAGAATAATACGATAGAAAAGTCTAAATAGCCTATATTGGATATTAAGAAGATAGAAAGGATTAGAAAGGATTAAAAAAGTTTAGAAAAGCTCTAACAAGCTAAAATATATCTACTATTCAATTCTATAAGCCTTTCTTATACTAGCTTATTTGATGGTTTTTATGAGCAAAGTTTATGATTCGTAATCCATGCATAACTTTGATTATTACGTCAGCAAATATATAATTTTATTAAAAACGATAAGAGTTTGGGTAATAAGATAGCTAAAGAATTTCAATTGACTTAAATACTATGATATTTAACTAAACCCTATATACTTTGATCATCATTATACCTATAATTTTAATGGAGGATGATATTATATACCTAATGGTTCACTGTTTAACACGTCATCCCATGTGATCAGATCTTCATCAGGTCTAATAATACACCTTCATTTTCAGACCAACTGTATGCATTGATATCATGATTCAACAGATACTGACTATAATAACCATCTTTATCTTTGTTTGTAGCTAGGTCTGGGACAATATGCACTTGTCGAATAATTAGATCAATGGATATAACTTTTACTTTATCATGTATTCCCCCAGGTAAATTTTCCAATACCTCCATTCCCGTGATATGAGGTACGTGGTATCCGTTGCGGTCCTTTACTGGAATGTAGGGCTCGATTAGGCATAGCTCCAAATTTAGTTCAGTCTTGTCATTTTTTATAAATTTCATTTCAAAAAATAGCAGTAAACGACCGTAATAGCCTCCTTTGATTTCGGCAAAATCTCGCCATTCATTGTTTCTAAAATTTCTGTTTGCCCGAAATTTTTCTGTGTAAAGATCATTATCATCATCTGCCTTTTTCTGTAGTTTTAATACAGTAAGGTGCATACATTTTAGAATCGAAGTTTTTTCGGTCTATTTTCAATGGTCTATTAATAAACACAACTAAATCCAAAACAAAAACTAACCCACAAAAATGAAAGTTATAACCATGGAGAACAATATTTGTAGATTAGTCTGTTTGGTTTTCACAGAAAATATCTTTTTTTTGAGGCTCAAAGTTGGTGGGTGATTTGCAACTTTGGCTGGGGATATCTATGATCGAACCAAAGTTGAAACACTCACAAATCTATGTAAAATAAAGGGTATATATTTAACCGTATATGGATATATGGATATTGTCATTTAATACATAAAAATAGCATCATAAAATGGGAAGAGTAAAGAAAAAGATGTAGAGCACAAAGCAAAGAAAAAAGATATACTAGGCAAATTTGTTTCTAAAAGTTAAAATATTGAAGAAAAGAAGTACTAACTAAAATGTGATTATTCATTCAAATTCTTTACAAGAAAGCATTCATGGGTTTTTGGATGCTGCTAGTAATATAAAAAACCTAGAAATTATTATGATATATGTTAATGATATATTGAATTATATTGTTCAGTAACGGATGCTATATAAATAATTGAAGTCATTAGAAGTTCTAAAATGATATAAGTCTCACTATAGAGTTACTGAACAGGTGGAACATATAACCTTTCATCTAATATCCTATATCCCTCCATAACCTGATAAAAAATTAGTATAGTGACGGTGGTTTAAAAGAATAAAATTGAAACATTACTTATAAAAATTTCGATTCTAAAATGTATGCACCATATAAACTTTTATCTTTAAAACTCATTAGTTTTTTTTATTAAGAACACATAAAACTCCCATTCTTACCATAACGATTATATACTTACCGAGCTACTTGTAAGTTTAGGGTAGTTTTTTTTTCGTCGTCTGTGAGGCCGTTTCATAATATCTGTATCGAGGTATGTGCGAATTTGATCTTCCAGCTTCTCAAATAACTCTTCTTGATTTTGAATGCTCTCAATTGTGACTAACTTCCCTCTGTCAAGTGGAGCACACAAGATTCTTGTGGATGGTAAGAAAGTTTGGTTGTTACATATATTGGTTTTGATCATCGCTATTTGTTGTAAATCACACGAATCAAAGAAAGCATCATAACGTGTTTTAAATTTTCCCATCTTTAGGTGTAAATATCCCGCATTTGATATCCCATAGAAATTGATCCATAGAATTCACATTTGTTAAAGAGAATTGAATCAAGATCTTAGTTCAATATCATCAAGTAAAAATTTTGTAGGTAATGATTGTAAATTAATTGTAATATAAAAATAAAAATGAATGATACCTGTCCAGTGAAAACTGTCCTATTAAAATTGGTCCGTTTTGCAGGTTGTTTCGCATCTTGTTTATGTTGGTTTTCAGAAGCTTCAGTAGAGTATGACGATACTACACCACGCATTTCAATGTCTTTTGCATATTTCCATAGAGAATGGTTTTTCGGAAAGCACAATTTAGACTAAATATAATGCTGTTAATATTATAGAAAAGCAGCTATGTAAAACAAGGGAAAAATATAAGCCAAAACATATGAAAAATACCTTTGAATATAAAGCAATTGCTGGACTATACGTATTATATAATTTAAGGGAATCTTGCATTTTTTGAATTGTGTCTCCAGAATGTTCTTTAGAAGTGGCTTGATAAAAGAAATCTATAAAGTGCCGTAGGCAGAGAACCGTCTGTGATGACACCTTGTCATGAATTAAAGACAGTAAGATCTATAAAGTATACATTTATCATGATTTGTTTCTTTCTCTTTTAGTTTTCAGGTATAAATTAAAGATGCTACTTACTGATAGGTGATGTCTTAATTCCATGTATGTTGGACTGGTAATGCTACAAAGCATATATCCTGACGGGAACGTCCTTTGTTCTCAGAAATGAGGTAGATGCTTTGCTCTATTGATTCGATAAAAAGTATTGCAATTTATAAACAATAAATAAAAAGATATATTAACATTCACATCCGAATCACTACCTGGAGTTAATTTCCTCAATATCTCCCTCAGTCAACATTCTTTGAACGCATTCCACAAGATGGGTATAAGCTCCACCAAGTTGGTGGAGTGTATCGACGACTAAACTATCAAATATTGAAAAGTGAGGTACAGTTTCAAAAGCATTCTAAAATAACTCAAAATTTTAATAAGTAATTAATGGCATTTTTTTTTGAGAAAAGAAAAAAAAAGACTGTGCATAACACTTATCAAACTTACATCCACAAGCTGTGTTGAATATTTCTTCGATAGTTCTTTGGCTAATCCATCCTTTCCAGCTTTAATGAGTTTCATTCCACATTCACATATTTGTTTCATGGTGTTTGTTTTTCTTTTTTTCGTGTTGTAGTAGGGAAGATGGAAGTCTGCTGTGACAGTCCAACATCGTGGACATGTATAAGTTGCCATACCACTCTTGACTCCAGCCATTAATCGTCTATATAAACCATAACATTTGTTAATACATTGCTATACTGTCGACAAATCAAATCGTAATCACTTACTGCTCTGGTAAATCAGCGATATAACCAGCTAATGCCGGTACAACTTGGTAAATTTTATTATATGGGCCTGTCATTGAGATTGTGCTAAAGATACAAGATCAACGTTTAGTGCCATCTTAACAATATCATCTAAATTATGTTATATGATACCTATAAGGAGCCCTATCGGCAAATGGTGCGAGGATAATTTGTAAACAGTAATGGATAATGCAGCATTTAATGTTTGACCATGATTGCCTCAATTTGTTGTTATTATTTGGACAATGTAAAATTGGGAAGTATGCTAATACACGACTAGCTCGGTTTGTTGCTTTGTTGCGGATGTCTTTGGGTGTGTTTCCTATTAAATAATAAATGCTTTTAGTTAATTAACCAAAAATAAATCAATAAAACGAAATGTCTTCTGTATTGGATAAATCGTTACCTAGTTTAAGATATAAAGGATGTGCGAATGCTCGATTGTTTCCACTTACTACAGTTTCATCTGACGATAAAAGTAGAGCCAAAACGATGGCACCAAGCGGAAGTTTAGCCTGAAGTAAAAATTATTATTGTTCATATGCACAGCTTTTAAATATATATAATTTATTGAAAGTATATTCTTACCTGTAGCTGATTCCACCATCTGGCTGTGTGTATATCCTGTACCACTCGTTTACCATCTCTTTCCCAGATTTCGGGTAACAGGATAGTATCTTCCCAAAACTCTTCATAATTAAACAAAAGCTCACAAAGTTCCTTGATATTGCGATAAACAAGTTTAATGGTCCCATATGAATCACGAAAATCTTTAATACAATTATTAGGAATTCCATGGACAGCAGATATATCAAAGTTATGCTCATAAAAAGACTATTAATATAGGCTATTAGTTTTTGAAACAAAAAGAAAATACAATAACTAGTAAGTTGAAGTGCCTTACCACTGATTGTCCGTCACATTCTGTATTAATTTTTGCAAAGAGACCATCAAGTGTACGGGTTGAGATTTTTAAAGGCTTACCAGTATTATACACCAAATCAGCAGCATCTTGTATAATATCTGCAAATCTACATTTTTTTGTGAGTCATACTGTGTTTAATATTGTTGTTGTAAACCTTCAACTTACTCTGTATGTTTTGCTTTAGATAACCCTGCTGATAAAGATGCTCGAGCAAATCGTAATTCAATACCATTTAATTTTAGACTATTTCCGCTGCTACCATTCCCACCATTGCTATCTTCCATATCTACTTCAGTTACGGTCATAACTACAATACAATATTTAGTTCACTAATATTAATTATCATTGACTTATATATATATATATATATATATACATACATTTTCTTATGGCGTTTTTGTCGTTATTAGAGTTTGTTTTTATAAAAGAAGAATGACCATCATCGTCCATATCGGTTGCATAATCATCCTTTATCTTTAATCGTTAGTTGACGAAAAAAAAAGAAATAGACATGATAAGAATTAAAAAAAAGGAAGGCTCACATGATAGTCGTACTCGTCGTCGAGGAACGACGCGGCATTTTCCTCTTGGTGTGTACTGCAATCGATTTGATTCGAAGCAATATATGAATTAAACGGTAACGGCTCTTTATGTGAGCTTAAATGCACATTTACTGCTTTTTCAGTTCGAAAGCTACGGTTTTTACATGAAGCGTATGGACATTTGAGCATTTTTGACAGAGGCAAGAAAAAAGGAACAAAGACAATAAAGCGATTTTTGAGCTGAGTTACTCTTTCAAACTCTTTTTTCTCCCTATTTTTTTTTAATATAACTACCATGCCACCAAAGAGAAAGGGAACA
Source organism: Circinella umbellata (assembly GCA_025093555.1). Taxonomy (NCBI): domain Eukaryota; kingdom Fungi; phylum Mucoromycota; class Mucoromycetes; order Mucorales; family Lichtheimiaceae; genus Circinella; species Circinella umbellata. The sequence goes on along the minus strand of JAIWNF010000018.1, from coordinate 801,297 downwards.
GAGACTGCGGAACAGCCGTTAGATCCACTTGAAAATGTAAACCCTTTGTCTCTTGGTAGGTGTTGATGTTCTGTTATATTCATAAAGACTGTAATTCTAAAAATAATCACTGTTTACCCTTAGCTAAACGGTTGCAATTACACAAAAAAATAAGTAATACATCAAAGTTAACCAAAAATAATAATATGTACCTCATCCACCAAAAGATAAACAATTACAAGAGCAACAGAGAAAATCAACAACAATCAAAGACATGCCTTCTCAACCAAAAATAACTCGTCAAAATCCACATAACCCATTAGCTAAAAAGAACACAATTTTAACTTGACAAATGGCATTCAAACAGCAAATGGAGCGCAGCAAAAATAATACTTGTATAAATGACAATCAGACAAATAATGTTCAGGAAATAAGTACACATAAACAAATACATGGTATTTAGTCATAAAAATCGTAAGAGCAACCCTTGTAAAGCATTCATATTGGAACTAATTTATTCTAATATGTTTAGATGAAGATACAGATTGCACAGATCCTGATAATGCATCTGGTTGGTGCATTTGATTTATTTATATTTTACTGTTTTTACTTATCTAAAAAAAACTGACCTTTAAAGATTTTTATTAATAAATAGATTCAGATGATGATGAAGAATTTAACCTTGATTTACAAGAGTTTCAAGACCACACACCAGGTATGGATATTCCGGAATATGAGTTACTAAACTTAATTTGTATTTTTTTTCTTTTTTTTAGGAGAAACTGATGAAGACTTTGAAGAACAAGATCTGCCAGATGAACCAAATGAACGGGAAAGTGAAATCTAAATGCTATTTCAAGAATTACTTGCAAATGGTGTATTGGATCGCATGTTAGCCAAAAGAAATAAAATGAATATCGGACCAGGTTCCCGTAATAGTGATAATCTCGACGACGATGAACAGGATGGAGATTCAGGTAAGTAGGATGTAATAGAATACCCTTTTGATGGTTCCTATTTTTTTCGTGAAACGATGATTAACTGCTTGTAATTTGTTAAATAAAACAAGATGACTTTGAAAGTATTAATAATCAGTAAGTTTTTTTTATCTAATACCAAATGCATGTTACTAATTACTTTACGATAAATAAATACTAAATTTATAACTAGTGGTGCTCAAGAAAAACATCAACCTATGACAATGTAAATAAAAAACAATTACAGGTGCTACCTGTAATACATTTTTCAAGTGCTAATCAACATAAAATAATTATATAACTTATACATATTATAGTGAACTTATACATATTATATGGTGTATTTCACTTATAACCGCCAAAATTGAGAAATTGTTTCAATTTTGTCATTTAGAACACCGCTACTATATATAGTAGATATTATGCTTATTGTGTCTGATCAGTGATGCTAATATGGCGATATGAACTATATTTCCTAGAGGAAATGTTTTTAACTAAATCAGCTGCTTCATTAATTGAAATGCTTTGTAAATATGCATTTTAAGAAACTATAAAAAAAAGCCTTGAACTACGGTTAGATTTAATTGATGGGGGAAAGGCTAAGAAAAAACCATCCAAATATTGTCTGAAAGCCTAAAATAAATAACCACTGTTAACTTGTATTGTTCGTTTTGCTGCTTCAGTAGTATCTTTTAATCCAGCTGCATTTGCACTAGTATTTTTTATAGAGTTCAAAGATATGACTTACATCTTCTGCAGTTTTACAAAGAGCTGTTTTCTGGTTGCGGACAACAGGCTATAAGGTTACTATGTAGTAATGTTCTACGTACACAACAATTATTATAATCTTGTATCTGCAATTACTTCATTTTCCGTTTCTTTTTAAAACTTCATGGAGCATGATGATTAAACCAACAAAAAAAGCCTAGATTCTCTCAAAATTAGTTTTATGGTACTCACTTTTAAAATAGCAGATATATTGCTTATCTGCTGTTCCAATTATAATGCCCCTTTCTCTTTTTTTATTGAAATTTTCAGTATATTAGATATATATTCCCCAATTAATCATTTCATCTTTGTTAGATAAATATACTAACCCACACAGTGCTTGTAGCTGCACATTGGAATTACATGTTTCTACTTAGAAGTTTTGTGTAACATAGCGGAGATATATACACCAATTGTTTCAATTTTCTTCTCTCTCTGCTAAATTTGAGCTTCACCGATCAACTTTGACGACCTTCAGCTTCATCATAACTTTTTTTTGTGGGAAGCTAATCCATAATAAATGTTTTAAATATACATAAGAATATATGTTATCGATTAAAAAATCAAAATATTTAGTTTGCATGTCTCTGAAGCTCTCTAAATCTAAGGTAAAATCCTGGCGGTTATAAGTGAAATACACCATAGTGAACTTAAAATAGATGATGTTCCTGGTAGATCAGAAGCGTTTTACGATGCAGCGTCGCCAGCACATACTTTATACATCCATGGCCACGGGGAAACGGTGCACGGGCATCTTGCTTGGATCTATTAAAAAGATTGCACAATGTAAAAAGTGACTTCGCCACAGTGACCCCGGAAACTGTGCAGCTGGTATGGATGATTATGGGTGGTTCTTGGTTCATAATTTATTTTATTTTATCACGTAAGTTAAGTATATTTTTTCTTCTATAGTACTCAAAACATATAAAAGAACGCAGAACAACGTTACACCAACAAGTTCAAAAATGGCTTCATGAGAAGTATGAACCTCCTGTGGACATATTTCCAACAGAAGAAATCCGGCGAAGTAAGGCAAAAAGATTCGAGTATCTAGCAGAAGAATCACGGTATGTTTCTTTCAGCGCTCATTATAAAAAATGTTAGTATAATTAAGCCGATATGCTGATTATTACTGATTGAATTAATTTGATAGGTTTGCGAGAGAAAACTATCTATCAACAGGTGCCCTTTTACAAAATACTATGTTGGTAGATTGCATGAAATATGTTTACCTTAATGATGGTCGTCACACTGGCCGCCGCATACAAGAGATTCCAGCTCCAACTCCCAAGCAGCTAATTGTTCTCATCTATGTCGCCGTAAGTTGTGTTGTATATGATTTAACGTTTTAAAATAGATTACTGAGATTCATTGTCCAATACTATGATTAGTTGTTGTACAAATTGACCAAGTTTTCTCAATGTCCTTTATATTTGGAAAAAGAAACTGCGAGAGATTTTGGTGAAACATCATTTTATAAAACTATATTCGACCAATTAGTTGATGATAATACACGAAGCTCACGCCGAGTCAATTGGTCTCAAGTACAAGACATGATACGGAGGGAAACACGCCAAAGTAGCTCTGATGGTGGTTGGAGTGTTTTGCGTGCTTTAGGTGAACATTGGAGTGATGAGTAGATTAGGACCATAAAAGCGAATAGTAGGTTAAGTTTGAAACAACAAGAATGTCGGTTACCTTTAGTAACAAACAAAATTAAAATAAATGAAGCACGAAATGTATATTGAAAATGAATTTAGTATTTCATACCTCTTTTTTTTTATCAATGTTTATTATGACTCTCTTTTAAAGGGTTTATATTGCTATTATTGTGTTTCTGGTGAATGATGGATAAAATAGACGCGCAAAATGGCCATATATCACTAGTAGCTTTGTAATCCTAGAAAAGTTCCCTATTTGTTTGGAAAGGCCAAAAAAGGATTTCCATATATTTGTAGGAATAAGAGGTAGCTTTCTGACCTTTTTAACCTTTTTAAGCCTTTCTTGGCCTCTCTAAGCTTAACTTATCTTTCTGGGTTTTACCGATGAATGTTGTAATTGTTGAGTGGCAGAAAGTTATCACAGTTATCGTATATGTCTATCTGTTCGTGTGAAAGAAGGTATGAAGGGTACATTAATAATATAAAAGACTTACCAAAGGCAATAAATCCATCTCTAATCGTTTATTTTCTATCCAAAAAAGAAAGAACGTAGTTGTGCGAAATGGAGCATATATTTTTTTCATAATACAAAGTTTAAAGTTCTGTCTTAAGTGAACGTTGTTTTTCGTGTGCAGCTATATTTATGACGTAGCAATGTAATCGTTTAGTATCAAGTGATCTTTCGAAGTACATTATTCGGATCGGTGGTTCAAGTAGAAGTATAAGTCTTTCGGATGTATATGAAGATGAGTAAAATATAAATAAGAATAAAGAGGAACGCAAACAGAAAAGAATTTCTCCTTGTATATATGTTCGGCTTTTTAATACATAGTAGCTATAATTATTCCCCAAAATATTTTTATGAGCCATTATTACTTTTTTCCCTTGTTCTTTTTAATATATATTTATATATATATAACTCTCTATTCGTAAATCGGTCTCAATTGGTTGATACATTACCCATTGTGTTCTTATATTTATAATAAAATTCCCGTTCATCTTTTCTTCAATTGCAATTGTTCATTGAAACACGTTACTTTTTTTCTCTTTTTCAATTGGTTTAAGTATAATATTTATTCTGAACAAATCTCTATATTATACCTTTATACAAAAGGACAAATCAACTACTATGAGAATTGTTACATTATAAAATAGTGTTTTTTAATTGCTAAACGAAAAGTTATTATTGGTTACTTTTATTTTGTTTGATTCATTAGAATACATTGACTCTTCCTACTTCAACTGTATTTCTGCCAAAAAAAAATTACTGATACACATATTATCATCCAACCACCCTCATCTGTATCTGTATCTGTATATGATCCGTGAAAAGCACTAGGTTTGTATAAACACATTCATATGAGCTTCACATATTCTTTTTTACGATCATTGATTAGCAGAACGTTGTGCTCTATCGGATAAGAATGAATAATGCACACAAGATTAAACAATACTCTAATACACACACACGCACCTCTTCTTCCAAGTTATAACACTACTATGTTTTTGTTTGCTGTTGATATTGGTATCTTATTTTATTTTTCTACTGGTAGATTATATAACTTGTGCCAAAAACACTGGAAACAATATTGATTGGAAAACGTGTTCTGGATATGGATTGATATTACGCTTCGTATACTTGGGTTTGGATAATGGATATTTGGATAGTATGGAATAAAGAGGTTATTGGGGCTGTTAACTATGTTATACATATCATTACGGTAATAGTAATAAATTATTATTTGGATTGGTTTTTTTTTGAACAATGGTATTTGCTATTATTTATTACGGGAACGGTCAAAATATCATTATTGTTATGAAATAATATAGGAACGTTGTAGCATAAATAATGCTAGGAATAATATGGTATAAAAGATATAAGAACTGGACGAGTAATAACATTTCGACATTTTGGGATTAGATCATTTGAAAAGCATAGATTTAAAAGTTTGTTGAATCTTTAAGTGAATACAATAATATAATCACATTTATTGACTTGCTACCTGAAAATAATTATGAGCACGGCATACTTTTTTATGCAATATTTTATGTTTTATAAGTAGCCTCGTTGACACATTACCACTTTGAATCTATTGGATCTTGGATAGTCGGATTGAATGATAAATATATCCATTTGCATCTAAACTTTCGGATGAGATAATAATGCTAAATCCACATCAGCAGAACCCTATATTCTGTCGGATAAAAATGAATATTACCGCAACAATATATAATACTTTAATATACGCGAGTATTTTCTTGAGATAAACTGGACAGCCTCAAATATATGGTACTACTTATAATATTAACGGGAGAATATAGATATATATTACGAAGTATTTGTTCAGAAGGGATTGAGTATATTATTGGATGGGACATATATCTAGTATACTGATCAAGGATTTTGAGCTAACATGATTATGAGGGATGGAAACCATCCTCGTATCGATAACAACATACTCGAGAACGTCCAATAAGATAGAGTCGATTATCCAAAAGAATTTATGTATATACTTTATTGATGATGATAATAATAATATGCTAGCCATAACAACAACACTACGTGGAATCCAATTCATAGTTGTAATACCTGATTCACTCTTTAACCCTTCATCCGTGTGTTTCTTCGATAATATGTGCTGTTCTATTAATAATATTAGGCGTAGAAAACATATTATAGCTTGCTGCAAAAGTAAAGTCTTTTTTTAACTTTTAAAAATAGCTTTGTTTGGTGAGTTGGAAAACAAGTAGCTGCTTGTCTGTTCTTTGGTTCTTTTTTTTGTAACATTGTTTTTAGGATAGTATAGATTGACGTTCATTGTGTTCAATATTGATGTACGATTGTCAACTACATTGCTAGCTGAAATGGTCGTTATATAGATTACAAAAGTAAAGCGTGTCTTGAAAGTTTCAGCAACTGTTAGTTTTATTTCTTTTTGTATTTTTTTTTTGTTCTAACCATGACGTTTCCGTTCCTTCAGGTACATAAATCACTTTGAATAGAATGCTTTCCTTTTCTTATATTGTCAGTGTCCCTCTCCTCCATGATGAATATATTCATGTTTCTTGAACACAATTACCGTTTTGTTTCCTCCAACCTTATACTACTCAACTCTATTTGGTCCTTCCGTTTTTTTTTCCTCTTTCACAAGATAAACATATCTCACAAAAAAAAGACATATAATCTTAGATCTTATGATAGTTTCTACAATTGTTAGATTGAAATAAATGTTTGTATTTTTTTTATCAAAAGAGGAAAGAATAAGGTGGGAAAAGAACCCATTTGTATTTTTTTTTTGCTGTGGCTAAATAACCCCTTTCAGCTATGCATGCTTATTTTACTGCTCAATATGAATGCTTATTTTTTTTATATGGATCATTGCTATATGTTGTAGAGACTATATATAATGAAGATTATATATAAAAATAAAAATATTATAAGTGATGATAATTAAATATCACATCAGTGAATATTCAGTAACCAAACATGAAATAAAAAAAAGCTTAGTGCGATTATTCCAGTACCAAGCATGAAATAAAAAACTTTGAGAGCGAATATTCCACTACCATACATGAAATAAAAAAAGTTTAGTGCGAATATTCCACTACCAACCATGAAATAAAAAAGGTTTAGTGCGAATATTCCACTACCAACTATGAATATTCCGCTACCAAGCATGAAATAAAAAAGGCTGAGAGCGAATATTCCCATTACCAAACATGAAATAAAAAAAGTTTAGTGCGGAAATTGATGACGTAGAATGTGAATAAAAACATACGATCCGCGAAAATAAAAACGTCGAACTCGAAATATTTAACCTTGAACTTGAATATAAAAATATTACCTATGAAAAAAAAAATATTATCCTTGAATATAAAAAACGTTTACCTCGAAATAAAAAAACACCATCCATGATTAATAAAACGTCATCCATGAATTCAAAATTAGCATTCATGATTTAAAAAACTTCATCCTTGAAATCAAAAACACCATCCTTGAAATCAAAAACACCATCCTTGAATTCAAAAATAGCATCCATGATTTAAAAAACGTCATCCTTGAAATCAAAAACACCATCCTTGAATTCAAAAATAACATCTGTGAATATAAAAAACACCATCTGCGATTATAAAAAGAACATCCATGGAATCAAAAACGTCATCCTTGAAATCAAAAACACCATGGTCAACTTCTTCTGAAAAATCCTGTAATAAGGATAGATTTTGAGAGGGAAAAAAATAGGCTAATGCCATCATTACTGGCAGGGGAGTTGGTTTGGAGGTTTCCACAATGGTGTTTTTATCCAAGATGTAACATTTCTCAGCCTAAAATTCGCTGAGGATTTCTTTTGCAAACTCAAAAGTTGTTGGTTCAAAATCCAAACTGATCTTGGTAGGTGTAACATATATCCCAGATACAATAACAAATGGTTTCGCTTTAAAGCGTTTCTTTACTGATAGCGAATAGTTAATAAGATGAGGGAGTAATCAATAACAATTAATTTTACTGTAAACAGTAAATTAATTTGATATTATTGATACCCCCTATTAAGAACTTATCGTCCTTTGTCCTCAAGTTAGAAGGGATATGCTCATTACCATTCCACCACTTTTATTTTTTATTGATCATATTGATAAATATGTATCATATTAATCAAAAACCTTTTTTAAAAATAAACTAAGAGAAAAATAAATAAATTTATTTTTTTCCCTTAAACTATTTTTTCCATTTAACCTTAAGTGATTATATATGTTTTATTAATAAAATGTTCTACATTTTATTATCATGGATTGATTCCCACGGTCAACGAATTCTGCTGTAATTGTATCTTAAACTTCAATCAGTATTGGTGGCAAACTTGTAGACGATAGGTTGGCAGCATAAACAATATCAGATTTCGAACCATCAGCCCACTCTGTTAGTCTTGGTACATACAATGAAGCAGCGTTTGGACCTACACCAAAACTAGTCAGCATTTGTATGTGTAAGAATTATTGACCATTTCTTACCTATCAAAGTAGTTGTAATCATTTCAACCACATTGGGATTGTGCAAAACCAACTTCGAAATCAAGTCGCTTCCTGGTGGATACTTTGGATCCAGGGCAAATAATAAAAGTTCAGGATCTATAATTCATAAGTTAGAAACAATAATGTTATGTCTACTGTGATTTTCAAAAAGTTTGAAATCATACCAATAACTTGCTGTGACATTTTGAGAAGGAAAAGAAGTACTGATTCAGTATCCATGGTTACTGGTACCAGTACCTTTTTTTATTGGTACCTGAAAAAAAAAATGAGCAGAATGGTGGTACCTAAAAAAAACAGGCCTGTCATTGGCTTAAATTTGACATGATACTGATAGAGGTACGCTTACATGAGAGCGGTACCCGAAAAACAAACAGCTCATTTTTTTTGGGTACCACTAAGGGAATTAAACAAATTTTATTAATAATTAAAGGTTTAATACATAATAGATTTATTATTTGATAAAAATATTAGTAAAAAAATAAAAGTAATATAAAGTATTAATTGTCATGGTGATAATTTTTTTTCGTTGTTGTCATATTTACATATTTTTAATTTAAGAATTGAATAATTCTAAATAAATAAAATAATTATGCTTTATGGTTAATATGACAAATATAAATGATGATGATGATATTATGCAAGAATATATTGATAGTAATGATGAAGATATTAAAGAATATAAGAAAGATTTAAAAATAGAAATTAATAAATTAGTATTAAATGAATGGCAGTTTTTATTAAAAGATTGGAAAAAAATAAATAGTAAATACAAACATCGTACTAAAATTAAAAATATTAAAAATATAAATGATATAAAAAAAGAATTATATAATAATTAGGATAAATATCTGTTTTTTTCTTTTTAAGTATATTATATGCACATAGGGAATACCCTGGTCCATATTTAGAAATTGAAAAAGGTTTAATGATATTATATCATCTTGTATCTGGTATTACATCAAAAGAAATTGAAAAATATTTACCATATTCTAGTTTTTATGCAGTATATAAAAAATTTTGGATTACAAATTATACAGAATTAAATGCATTTGTAAATTATTGTTTAAAAAATATGTTTACTAATATAAAAGTAAGAGTTTTATCATCATTAATAAAAAATCCTATTCATTTTAAAAATATAACATTAATTCTTGATGGACATGATAGTACATTGGAATATGATAAACCTGATATTGATATACAAAAAAAAATGGAGTTATTAATTAAAAAAAATCAAGTATAGGAACCCAAGTATTAAGTGATATAAATGAAATGATTATAAAAGTATCTGAAAGTGAATTATGTGATAGAAGTTCCGATGGTGGAATGTTTCTAAATATGAAATTATATAATGATATAAATAAAGAAGATTGTATGGCTATAGATGGAAGATACACATTATTTATTAAACAATTAGAAAACTTTTGTAAAGAAAAAAATATTAAAATATCAGATGGTAACTTTTTTTACCCAATTAGAAAAGAAACTGGAATAAATTTAAATAAACAAGAAGAGTACTATAATAAGGTTTTTGGTTCATTTAGATCAATTATTGAAAATCAGTTTTCAGAATTGCATCATAAATATAAAAGATTTAGTAATAATAATTCAATGTTAAAAGCAGATGATATAAAATATGTTAATTTACAATTAAAAGTTGCATTTTTATTAAAAAATATACAAAAATTTAGTGAAAAATTTAATATAATTATACAAGAATGTCATAAATTATGGATTAACGAAAACTTTGAATTTCCAAATGAAAAAAAGATTAATTGATATTGTATATACTAATGAAATTGAGCAATTAGATAAATTAAAAAGATTAAATAATTTACAAAAAGATTTACTAAAATTAGATATAAATGATATTAATAAAAATAATAATAATACTGAAATAATAGTTGATGAAAATAATGAAGAAAATGAAAATATAGATAAAAATTTAGAAAATGACATAGATTTTCCCCAATATAAAAATATAACTAAAAAAAGAAAAAGGAAATCTAGAAGTACAAAAGATATTAGTATAATATATGAAATAAGAGATTTAAATAAAGAAGATAGTATATTTGAAGTAGAACGTATTATAAACCATAAAATAGGAGATGATAAAAAATATATTTTCTATGTGAAATGGAAAATCTTTGATAATAAAGATATTAGATTATTTTCAAAAGAAGAATATTATATAGTATTTTAATATGTATTTATAAATAAATAATCATTTTATGAATAAAACTTTTATTTTTTATTTTTGATTAATTAGCCAGCATCCAACTTTGGCACCTTTTCTCGGTCCAACTTTTATTATGGGTGATTTCAACTTCTCTTACTCTCACAATGATTTCTCTTATCGCTCAGCACCAAAACTTTGGAGGGCATTTTTAGACAATCATTTCAATAACTTGATGTTGTCTGAGGATCTTTCTCCCATGACACCTACATTTCATGTCCAATAGGTTCTTCCTCTATTGATTTTATTTCATCATCTTCTTTGCTCACATTATGTTGCAATTCAAAAACAATTCTTTACATCGATCCAACTGGACAGATCACTGTTAAAAAACAGCGTCATTTCGATATATTACTATCAAAAAAAAAGGTCATGACATATGGAGAGCTAATCCTATCATCACCACCACCACCAAGAACTTTAGACAACAATTAACAAAATCACTGTCGAATGCATTTCCTAGGATTAATAGCATTGAATACAGCTCGCAAATACAGCCGTTTTGGAGCAGCAAGACGACAACGTCAAGATAAACATCTCCACTGGATGCGAAATAAAATAATGCGACATTTGAAAGACATAGGCCAACTGAGATATTTATGAATATAAATTTAACTAGAAAATAAGGTAAGAATAAAAACGATAACAGGAAATAAGTCTTGTGAAAATTTTTCAGCTGTTTATTATATGAAAAATAATATGATGATAAAAAGTTAAAAAGATATCAGGAAGATCATTATTTATATATATATATATATATATATGCTTTAGATGTGTATTTTTTCTTGTATTTGTGGATGATGTTATGTTATGTTATGATGAATGGTATATTATATGATCATGAATAAATAGTTATGTTTGATTATTATATTTGTATATTTGTATAAAGTGTCATTGTGGCAGAATTATTATTTGTGTATTTAGAAAGCAACCGATGTGAGATTGGTTTAGAGCTTTTATATGTTAGTTTATATTTGACTTGTCTGAGATGAAGGATTAATGTGTGCCATACGACACCAACGACCAGCTCGACTTGCAGCAGTTTGTAGCGAATTAGCAGCAAGTTAAAATAATGGCTCTAAAAGCATTAGTGGGATGGCGAAAAAATAGTGAGACGTCTCCTGGATACTTAAAAAACACCGCCCAACATCGCCATGTTCGACGATGTATAGACGAATTACAAGACCCTATTTTTGGACACGTGGATGGTTCATTGACCTATCTGTATAATGCGGTTTCTGATTTATTAAATCATCTTCTGAGACATATAAAGCTTTCTGAAGTGGATTAAGATTTACTGGTAGAAGAATTCAAATCGGAAGAATTTATATTCGCGTCAAATACAGTAGGACTCCTAAACAAAGCAGTTTGCAACTGGATGGACTATCTTATACAATCTTGTCTCTTATGATCAAACACTCCATTTATCAGGATTTGGTAAAACGAGTATATAGTGACGCTCTTACAAAGGCAGTCTTTTCCAAGACATGTTCTGAATCTTATCTGTGGTTGCTTCCCAAGAAGGACAATTTGACGTTATTAAAGAATTACCAGCCACTACTATGTCTCCTCAACATGGACTCCAAGATTTTCACTCGATTATCAAACTCGAGAATAGTTACCGCCAGTCAAGACTTAATAAATCAATACGTATCAAACCGGTTTCATCCATGGGCGTTATATTGCTGACAATGGCCTTGCTGTCAAATTAGCTATGGATTATGCATGCTCTACGTTGTGATTTTGGAATATTGGTTTGGCACTGGTTTTGGAAAAAGCTTATGATAGAATTTATCCAATGTACCTTGACAGATGTTTATCACGCTGTGGATTCCTGGAATCAGCATGCCAATGCACTAAAAAGTGGTTTTTCAGTACTAGCATGTGCATTAATATCAATGGATCATTATCAACACCTTTTCAAGAACAAAGAGGAGTACGGCAAGGTGATCCGCTTTCACCAACTTTATTTCACTTGGCTTTGGGACCATTGTTACAGCATATTATTAATGATCAACATATCTATGGTTATCAATTACCTCAACTCTCTGAAGCATCATACGCTACCACACCACAGCGAACGACAAAAATAAACGTTTTAGTATACGCCGATGATTGTTTTGTTTTTATTCACAACCAAGATGATTTACAATATATTATGCACCATCTTGACACTTATTCCAAAGCATCTAATGCTAAAATAAACAAGATTAAAACACAAGCACTATCGCCTTCTGGTCGTCCAAATTCTGTTATTCGCTCTCGTCTTGTTATGTAATCATGATGTTCACTTATGATTTGATCAAAATCACCTCAAGCAATGGTATATCTGGGATATCCGCTCTATCATACACTGCACCAATAAGATACATTCTTTGATCAATTACTACATAAAGTTAAAATGGCATGTGGCACTTACTCACAACGTTCACTTTCAGTAAGAGGATATGCGACTATTGTCAATGTGCTTATTTGATCGACCTTATGGGATATCTTACGAGTTAGTTTGTCCAGTACCGAAGCAATTCCTTCAACAGGTTCGATGTATATGTCATACATTTTTGACCCATCGTATGTGGCGCAAGATATAGTGATTATTTGTTAAACCGGTAGTATCTCTCAAATCCTTTTTATATACTTGATAAAATACCAGTGATTCGCTCAACCGGTATCCGGTGAGCTTTTCTAAATATTTACCTGGTTTATAATTGGTTTATTTTCTTTTATATAACATATCATAATATAATATTAGTCTTTTTATTGGTAAAATCAGTAATGCAGCCTTATTTTAACGTCATCTCAGCTCTTCCCGTTGTTTTCATACGTACGTAGCAGTTAAAAATACACAAATTATTCTTGTCGTCAAAAGAAAGCTTCATGACATTTTGTTGATAACGGTGTCTCTTTTTTCCCAACTTCACACGAATGTTTTTTTCTTATTCCTCATCTACGTGTGTACTTCTTTTTAACTTTGTGATGCACTTGTTTATTACCGTATAATATGTAATTATGTTGTTGATACTTACAATTTATTTTTACTCATCTATTCAACTGCTAACCACCATGGTCTGTATTAACACACACTTTATTGTGAATTCATTATTAATCCAATCTCTGGTTCATTATCACTATTTGATAAATACACTATTATCATTTTTATCACTGATAAATTAGCTCATAGTAGCAAAGCTACGTATATTAAGCAGCTAACTACATTATATGGATTATCATTTTTTTTATCTGATAGTTATTCTTCCAGTATATTTTACATATGAGCACCAGCTGCGTTTCAATTCGCTAAACCGGCACAAATCCTCACATATATTGAGTACAGATGTAATGAAGGCTAATCACTGTATACGTACTGGCTGGAAAGAAAAGACTTCACGCGTAAATCATAACAAATTGATCAATGGCAATACGTACAGAATAAAAATGAGTTCGGTTTATTTATAAAAGCACATAACATTAGTACGATATCCAAAGATTTAAAGTGAAATAAGAAGCAAATAAATATTGTATAGACTTTTATGAATAATTATGCAGAGGTGTAACAGGAAATCATCCTATCCTGTATAATAATTCTTATATTCATCACATGCGGAAATATTTTTTTATTATATCCGTTAAGGATTCAATGCCACTAGCTGCTATGAAAATGAAATAAACGGGGATGTGAAAAGTCTCTTATGTTATTTTTACCATTCTTTGATTTTTAGTGAAGTTAATGAGGTGTGAAAATTAATGGATATGAAATTAACGGGGACCCTCTGTAATTATATTTTTTATTATTTTTATTATATAGGTGTTTTATACCATTATTGAATTTTTGATTCATAAAAATATATTATTTGACATTACGTATCAATGATGTTTGTTTAAAATTTTTCTATTGATGATAAGGAAACATATTTGAATAAATTGAAACCGTGTGTACGCATTACGTAAAAAAAATTACTTGATGTATGCTCGCAAATTTTGAAAAATGCTTGGGGCCTTTTTGAGTGCGGAATTCCGATCTTAATATCATTGCCATGGTAATAAGGTAAAATTTTCTCTATTTTTACTTTTCTACAGTATGTACAATAAAAAGTTCACAAAAATAAAAGTTTTTTTTGAGAAATAGATGAAAGAAGATTGAAGGAAAATATACAGTACACTAAAGTAAACAAATGAATCCTTCTAAGGTATGGAAAAATCAAATTGAATAAAAATAAATTATGCGTAATACGTACGTACGTATAACCATGTTTTTGGACTAATAATCAAACACTGCATCTATTGACCGGTTGTGATAAAAAACAAGATATACTTTTTCGACTTAAATATTCAATATCAAATATTACATATCAATAGTTATTCTATCTCTTTATATAAATAAGAAGATATGCAGCCATTTTTTAATTTTATTCGTCCTTTTTTGTTAGAATTAGAGTGCTCTAAATTTTAACACATTGAAGCGGCCACGTATTCATGCAAAAGGTTTGTACAACTTTGAAAGGGTTTTCCAGAAAAGGAAATTTACCAATCCCTGGAACCTGATTTTATATTAATTTAGATAAATAATTCAGCATCATTGTAGAAGAACATTCCGACGAATATACTTATTAGTTATCTACAGTACTGTACATATCCATCACAAAAATCTGCCCACCGGAGTTTGGCTCCCCAAACCATTTAAGACGTGCAGTTCCATTTGATGATGTCAAGCAGGGGCGTCACCTGTCATACTTGCCCTGCATGGGATACAAGTCATCGCCATTTTTGCATTTCGCATCCTTAAACTGGCATCGATTGTAATTGACATCTTTCTTTGACTAAAAGTGAATCAATTATTATAATATTTGTTTTGATAGTAAACGCATTCTTTTTTACATACACAAAACGTTAAAAAGGCCTAAGATTAGTGTTTTGAACATCTTAAATAAAAGCAGAACAGCTATTATTTAATTTAATGAAAGACTTCTTCTAAAGAATAATAATAATATTTGATCATTGAAGGGAGAGAAAAGACATCTCTTGAATATCATAGACGATTGAGTGATGGAAAAATTAACAAATACAATATATGAATAGTATACCTTGTACAAGAATATCTGCAAATAAAAAGTCCACGATAAAAAACTATCAGTAAATATAACGTGGATGGCAAGTAAATTCGAGAGAAAATCTGCTTATTACGTAGTTTTTCCTTGGAAAATGTGGTATACATACATATGCTCTGCATCCACTTGTTCTTGGTTGACTTTGAAAAATTTACCATGAAAAAAAAATACAAGAGAGTACCTTTCTTTTGTTTTGTTTATTGATACCCAAAGATGATGGACGCCTATGTGATATGACAATGTGACAAAAAATCATATTTACTTATAGATGTCAATGAAAACAAAAAAAAGCACTCTCTTCTACTTAAAAATTACTCAGCTATAATTTTTATAATCAATTTTTCAACGTAAAGCGAGAACAAAAAAGTGGATGGATATGGTGTCCATAGCAACCCAAATCTATCTCCTGATGCCGGACCTCCTAAATAAAACAAAGTAATCATCCAAAAGAAAGCGTGTGTTACTATGAAATAGTAATACACTCCTTGATACGTAGTAACAAAATACAGATGTTATGGGCGTAAATTCATTTTTATTATCTTCCTTTCAGACTTACGGTAATAACAAATATGCAGCATTTGGAAGTAGAATGATTACAAAACAAAAAATAATTTGGGCTTTTCTATGAATCCTTTTGTTTCTGTTGGAGCTTCTTGTGATTTTTTTTTATCATGATGGCTAATAGCTATGAGTCCAAAAACCAGAAACGCTAGTTTCACTCAGATGAGAAAGAAGATGTGTTCTTTGGAATACATATAACCAGAGACAGAAAAACAGTAAACTATATAATATCTACAAGTTCGGCAGGAATATGGCACAGCTACTACAAAAAATGATACAGGCGATGTTCTCTTTATGAATAATAAAGAAGAGTTGATCGATATTGTCATTAATCATGTATCTATAGTATTTTTAGATAACAATGTAACGTCTAGTTAATAAGCATATTTTCAACCGAATAATGAGTGTTCTTTTTTTCCATTTGGTTCTTCATCAACAAATAAAGATAGTCAAATCATACTATGTAGGACTGAAATTAACATTGAAAAAAAGAAGTCGAACAGCAAAAACTACGCGACTTTGTTGGAAAACTAAAGGTATAATTTGGTATTATAATTATTTTACGTAGTTAATTTTTTTTTTCAAAAAAGGACATTTACTGTATTGCCAAACACTCATATCGTAAGAATAAATCGGTACGTAATCAGTCAACGTTTTACCATCGACTGATGCCGAATTCAATACTGCTCGCTTCAGCTCCGTTATTTTGCCAAAAATGATCACATTTTCACTACTAACTCGGTGCTCGCTGATGTAAGGTGAGAAAGACAATCAAAGGTTAAAATAATGGTTGATTTGCAGTTTTCCTTCGCGCTCTTGTCAAAGAATAATGATGATAATGAAAAGTAGTTTTTATTATATGATTTTATTACAAATACTTGATAGTATAGTAATTGTTGTACTATTTCTTCTTTTTTAAAAAATAGAGATTAAATCGTATTTAAATGATCACATGAGTAAACAAACCAGCACAAATTTTATTATCTTTTACGTATCAATGAATAAGTAATCATTGCTTTATACTGATCGGATCAAAAGACAAATGTATATTGGAGGTCCAACTGAATGAATCAAAAGATAAACGCATATTTCAAGTGTCAATGATAGAACAATCACTGTCCAATGATCGTGCCCAATGAAGTAGCCATTCTCTTTTTGGCTTCTTATAGAATTTTGGAGCCATTGAAAGGGACCAAATCCTTTGGGACCGTACGAAGGGGGGTAACTATGTCAGGCCTTTGGTGTCCTCCACGACGCTCCATTAAAAAAATGATGGCAGGCAGATTTTCTGATGTCTATTAATAATGATACTCTTTAAATGTATTATTTTTCAATTACGTACGTAAACATGATTTTATGTATGATTTATATAAAACTAGATTACGTACCTGTTATAATTTAATCAGTCAAAAGTATTTAAACATGTTACATACTGTTGTTAAAAGTATAGAACTACAGAGGAACCCCGTTAATTTCAAACTTATACGTATCTCCCATTTTCAGTGTGAAAATAAAGAGGATGTGAAAGGTTATCGAGACTTGATATAATTAGTTACTTTTAGGGACAGACATTGATATTAAAGAGATACTGCACATATGCATACATACATATCATCTACAGTATAATGTTATTTATTTCTTTATACGTACGTACGTATACATAAGACTAAATAAAATTGTAAAGATGTACACCAACTGAAAAATGCATTTTATGACTTACATAGAAACATATGCGTATTAGTGGTTTCCATAATATTACAAAAGATATGCGTTTATAATTAGTGAACTTCTTTTGTATTCTATATTTGTAGCTTCTTGTGGTATTGTAAAGCTTTTATCATCCGGTAACTTGCTCGTATGTTATCTCAATGTGGCTTTTATAATCTCACAAAATAACAAACATTATTCAGGAAAAGGATAAATACACACTTCTATTCCATTTCTTCACCAATATGATTTTGCATTTTATCTCCTTTCTGTGCTCAAATACAGGATCTTGCGTTAATTTCCACCGAAGGGAGGAAAATTTTCCAGATACGGGAGAATAATTTTTCATAGTAAGGGAATAAATTTTTCATAGTCAAGGCCAGCCTTCTTTTTTCATCTGTGGGATTATATTTATTTGTTGCTAGGTAACTAGTTCTTCGTATATGGAAAATTTTTCTCCCTTCGGTGGAAATTAACGCAAGATCCTGTAACAGTGGCTATGTAACAAAATAATTTTAAAATATCAAACAGTTTATAAAAGTCCATTCAAGAAATATAAATACAAGTTAAGCAGTACGTATTACGTAGCTCCATTAAGAGCTCGAATGGTAAAATCAGCCTGAGCTGCATGTTTTATGCGCCAAACTTCAAAATAAGTTGTTTGGACAACAGATATTTCTTAGACTAGAAAATGCGTATCTGAATGCAGCTATAAATTTTTGAATAAAGACTACTAATACAATAAAATCCATACGTATATAATATAATTCCGTAAGTGCACATATTATTCCCGTTAAGGTTTCAACCCAAAACGAATGAGGATGTGAAAGGTAACGGATATGAAATTAACGGGGTTTCTCTGTATAAATTGTATCTAACTTAACATATATCTTTTGGAATGGAAAACATAGCATATCTGATATACAGTTATAAATCATACACCATATATAATAGCAAGAATCTCATAGTATATATGTTTCCCTATATAAAATATTAAGCATAGCTTATATGAAAAATCCAATATATGCTTATTGTATCTAAGACATAACAAATGTATTTTACTGTTGACGTACATATATACTAATTTATCCAGCCTGATATAAGAAATGAGTAACATTATATATAAGTGCAATATACGTATATACAGTATTCAGTGAGATAAATATGAGTAGTAAAAAATGGAAAGATGGGACTAAAGTAAAATATAGTTGAGAATTTGTTTATTCCTGAAATAAAATAAGTATCTTATTTTATCTGATTATGGCTAAACTATGTTTTATATGAATGGATGAGAGGACCTATTATATTTGTTCTATTATGAATATTAATTCTATACCATTCTCTGAAACCGTTTATGACAGTTGTTACTAATCTCATTCTTTTTTTTGATGTTCCTTTTTTATCCAGATTAATAGTAAGAACGAATCAAAGTAAATAGTAGTGTTTAATTGGTTATATCTTTTATCCTTGACGGAATGATGTTTGACCGATTAATCATGAACGGACGGAACACACATATTATTATGGTTGTTCACCACATCCAGTATTTCTTTTATTATTAATCTGCCTTTAAAAGTAATTAATTATATTTTATCCTGATTATTTTCATATCCTCTTTATTTGCACACCAAAAATGGGAGATATAGGTGCGTGTGAAATTAACTGGGTTCTTCTGTTATTATAAACTAATCGTTTTTAATTATATTTACTGATTATTTTAATTTCGTTGAAATCCTGGTCGATTCTGATAATTATTATATCTGTGTCGATTACTATCATTATAGTTTTGTCAACAATTTTATTGCTGTGGTTGACAGTATGTAATTGTTTTTTGATGGGTAATTTCTTTGTTGATTATAATTATTGTCTGACATCCAATAGCTCGAATAGGGCTGGCAAATGATCATGTTTATTGTAACAACCCTTTCAAAAGTTTGTTACATAATCATCTTGGTAGTCTTGATTTCCTACATTTTCCATATAGTAGTTAATAGAGTATATTTCTTACATCTAATCATTAGATTTCGGGATGCATTGTTTCTAATTCAGCATTTCAATATTTTGCTACTTTCCGTAATATATCTTAAAGTGACATAACACACATACACATGCAATATTTTCAAATTTTGGGTAATAATCTAGTTTTGAACTGAGATTCAGTAGGTTTTTGTCTTTAATATCAGCTTCATATTCAGTTTGTACCAATCTTTTAAGATACGAACATGCGCTTTCATTGAATCTTTAAGTTATGTTACGTATCAAATCGTTCTCTGTATTGTTGAAGATTATATTCATGTGTCAATCCATAACAGTCAACTTAGTACGTACTAAACCACTAGTTTATTGTATTCTTGTTAGCACTATCAAGAGCCTATCGTCTTTCATCCTCTAGTTAACAGGGAGTCCTGCTGTTTCTGATGATAACAAAATTCTTTTTCTAAAAATATACGTGTTAGGTGTTCTTTTTCTTTTATAAATCTTGTTAGTAGTTTATTTTAATAATAGTTAGGCGTTGATTATTACAGATTGGTTCCTTTCTGTAACATCATTTCTTTATACTACGCCCACCGCTGCTGATATGGTTTGTCGAGTATTTTCTCCATCTCGTAATTCTTGTATATATGATAATATTTCGGTGACATGATAAGTCAATGCAGGTCCTTCTAATCGACTCTCTAAAATCTCTAACCGTTATGATCCTGTTTGTGCGCCAGTAATTAAGTATAAGAGTTGGACTCTTGTCTCAACATGCAGAGATTTTCATGCTCATAGCGTCTGAATGTTACCCCTGGTGGTGGTAGAGCAAATCAAATGTGGTCATTAAACACTGTTAGCTCATTATCCATCTGACGTCTATTCTCATTTATGACGATCAATGGTTTTTATTTTATATATATTGTATGTTATGTGGTCTTTATACGGTTTTTAATCGTCTTGTTAATTTACGTTTTGCCTTCGTAGATTATAACTTATTTTGATAGTATATACCGCCTTGATACGTAATATGATTCGTCTTGCTCGTATGTAAGAGGGAAACTATATAAACATCTGTACTATGAGTAACAATATCACATCTAAAAGGTATGGATATTTTTATATTAAACTTCATACGTAAATATATTTTTTTAGCTACAACATATGCTTATATATTTTTATGCAGAGCATCAATAATATTATCGTACATTACGTCGCATTTGTTCACTTATAGTTCAGCTTACTTCAAAATAATAAATGCTGAGCGATGATAGTTTTATAGTACTCGAATCTAGTACAGAGATATTTTGTATGTGTGTATTGCTTTTTATACTTACAGTTATTTCAATCATTATAAAATTCAACTACGTACTACATTTAACATCTATTCAACAAATAAATATATCTAATACGTAAGCTAATAATTTTAAGATACTCTCTTACATACCTAGATAAATAAAATACGCAAACAAACCAATCTCATATACAGTATCGAGAGATAAATAGAAACGAATTATGAAATCAACGGTTAATCAATCTTTAGATTGATGATTTTTATTCATTTCAAGAGTACGTAAGAATTTACACTATTATATTTACACTTATAGCGCTGTAATTGTCTAATATCACACAGGTATTGCATATGATTTCTATAACTATATATCTCAGTAAATAATTATACTAAGTTTCTATACTATCTCTCTTTCATCCTAAAATTGATTATCATGAGAATATTCACATATGCATAACTATTCACATCGATCTATATACGAGAAAAAAAAGAAATTATTTTATCTACAAATTACAACATGAAGATCTTTTTAAAAATGCAGGAAAAAGAAAGAATACAAGAAAAAGGACAAACCTCAATGAAAAATATCAGTATGTATTTTATGCACTTTGAAATCTTCGAACCGTTAGTCGTTACTCCTGGAAGTTTCAAACCGCTGGACCTTGGTGGTTGTTAGGTCAACAGATCACAAAAAGTGATTGTTGACCATGGAGATTGTCATATAAAAAATAATAAAAAAAGTTGGAGATTAGCAAACAAGATGACGAAAAAAAACGGCTGTGGTATTTTTATATTATAAACCTCACTTTTCGTCTACCAGTATGGCACAATCGCTGTATTATCTTGTAAAAAAAACCATGGTTATTATGGTATTCAGTACAAGAAGGACAAGCAGTAAATGCAGCACGAAGAAAGTGAAGCTTGGTTATAATAAAGAGAGGGGAAAAGAAAAAAAAAAGGGGGGGGAGAAATTTTTATCATAGCGGAATATTACCTGTGTTTATTATCATCCAATTGCCTGTCATTTATCAAAACTTGGGTCTTGATTATGATGAAAGAGTTTTGCCATCTATTGGTAACGAAGTTTTAAAGGCTGTTGTCGCTCAATTCGATGCTAGTGAATTGATTACTCAACGTGAAGTTGTTTCAGCTAAAATTCGTGAAGAATTGTATAAGCGTGCGAGAGACTTTAACCTTGCATTGGAAGATGTTTCTATTGTAAGTGGCTTTTATTTATTTTTATTTTGGATAGACATATGGTGAAAAAATTATTGTGTACGCGCCTATATCACACAGGGACATCTGACCATGTGTTATCCGACACGAGTGTTTTGGGGAACAGGGTAGAGAAAGGGAAAGACACTAAAATTATAAACTATTTTGGTTTTAGACTCATATGACATTCGGTCGTGAATTTACCAACGCTGTTGAACAAAAGCAAATTGCTCAACAAGAAGCTGAGCGTGCACGCTTTGTTGTTGAACGTGCTGAACAAGAACAACAAGCAGCTGTCATTCGTGCTGAAGGTGATTCCGCTGCTGCTGATTTGATTAGCAAATCTTTAGAAAAGGCTGGCGAAGGTTTGGTTGATTTCCGTCGTATTGAAGCTTCCAAGGAAATTGCTGCTACATTAGCTGCTTCACGAAATGTTACTTACTTGCCTAGTGGCAAGGATAATGGTACTAACATGCTTTTGAATCTTGGTGTTTAAAAAGCAAAATAATAATAATAAAAACTCAGGCATTTTGATCTCCCCCGTTCCCCAATAAAAAGTAAATAAAATACATCAATTATGAAAAAACAAATATAAATTATTATATAATTTCTTATTTATTGTTTATTGTTATTATTTTAACTAATAAGAAGTTATTCTTAATTAAGGAGGAATTGTTATGGAGTAATGGATAATGTGCGATAGTTAGTTGTTTTTATATTACAACTTATGAAGAAGAGGTAAAGAAACGATAAATGAGGTAAATAATGAGAAGCATAAGAAGCGGTAATAAGAGGGCGCTTTCTTCTCATTTCTTGTCAGGGTTTTCACACTTGCAAATTTCGTCTTCCTTCAAACCAGCCAATGCTTGCTTGATATGTTGGCCACAACCTATTTATATCAAAATAAGAAAGACCGTCATGCATTAGTTGACAGCAAATTCTCTTTTTATTTTTTTATTTTACATATATTCTTTCTTTTTTTTAACTATCAATGAACAATGTATTTTTTGATTATATAACTTACCCTTCCAGGTATACTTTTGGCATTTGTTACAAGTAGTTCGCATACACATTTTTGATTAGTTTTGATATATAAAAAAAAGAAGTAAGATTAAAAAAGTAATATATAGTTTCTTTTATTTATTTATTTTTTTTTCCTTATTGCGGAGATCCATGTTTTTGGAAACGGAGGATTACGACTGCTGACGCGGCTTTACAAACACAATTTGTTAGATTTCAAAGCATGTGGTCCAATCAATTGATTTTTTTCCAATAGAATCAACTGAATAGCAACTGTCGGTCCCCCTCCGACCCCCGCATATTCGTCACCTTTACGTGGCCTCTTGGATTTCATTTTATCTCTTCTCCCGCCTCTCGTTGATCACTAGAGAAACTGATTAAACAATTATAGCAAACCTCGTGCCACATAATCATTCATCATCATCACTACTTATTCCTTTTAAAAAAAAATGTTGTTAGTCCACTAAAGGCGAGGTGAATAAGTAAATTATTTTCCGGAACCAAAATAATAAAAAATTGTTTGTTTTTTTTGTCGATCAACCTAAAATGGTCTATACAAAGTCTAAACAAAACTCTTTTGATTTTCGTTTGTTATTTATTTTTTATTTATTTTTCTCTTCTATATTTTAATCTATCCTGAAAATCATATACAAATACATAAAAAATATACAAAGTAAAAAAAAAGAGTAATCATGTTTACAACAACAATAGCATCATCAAGAAAAAAATGGATAAAATTAAGTTACACTTTATTGTCATCCATTGCTATTATGCAAATATCTGGTAATACGGTTGTTGCACAAGAGCCAGTTGTGTGCGACTGTGGATTTCAGGATGAATATGATCGGGTGTGGAGTGAAATTTGGTACGCTGATTATGCAAGTTACAGTGCCGATCTTCAAAAAGATAAAAATTATCTTGTAATGGATTATACCGTACCTGCTAAACATGTTAATACAATTGATCGTATTTTTGATCCTAATAATGTGCAAGTCATTGGAGATAATGGAATTCATTTAAATGTTAAAAAAACGGATAATGATGGTTTTACTTCAGCCTCTTTTGGTACAAGAAGGTATCTATGTATATACAAACAAATAGAATGGGAAGATGATTATATGTTATGCATTTTACTAATTATATGTAATATATAGACAAGATATTTTATATGGTACATTTAGAGCAAGTATGAAAACATCATCTGAACCTGGTACTGTGGCTGCTTTCTTTTTCTTTAAAAATAATACATGTGAAATCGATATGG
This sequence comes from Circinella umbellata, assembly GCA_025093555.1. Classification (NCBI taxonomy): domain Eukaryota; kingdom Fungi; phylum Mucoromycota; class Mucoromycetes; order Mucorales; family Lichtheimiaceae; genus Circinella; species Circinella umbellata. Next base: position 776,508 of record JAIWNF010000018.1, on the reverse strand, counting down.
AGTCGTTAAGTCGGATCCAAAACCCGTGGAAAACATATTTCTCTGTCCAACCACAAATTTATAATGAAGATGGTTCAGCATCTAATTTAACGAACGATAAACATACATTGCCTTTTGATCCAACTTCTGTAAGATATATACATATACAGTGAAAAATGGATTATACGAATGGATGTTAAAATATTCTTAAATAAATATAATATATTATTGTATATGTTATAGGCATTCCATGAATATCGCTTTGACTGGACACCGGAAGATGTTACTTACTATCTGGATGGCGAAGAAGCGAATCGAATTAATCAAAATATTCCTGATGCACCTGGTAGAGTTCTTATAAATCATTGGACAGATGGTAATCCAAATTACAGTGGATTACCTCCAGCACAAGATGCAACACTTTCATTAGCAAACTTAACCCTATTTTTCAATTCATCCGAGGCCACAGCTCCTCCAGCATGTCAACGTTCAAGTAAACCATGCTCTATAGCAGGTACATATAGATTATACTTATAACAAACTTTACTATTAGTATCTTTTTTTTTGATTAATTAACATTTTGGTTATCTCTTTTTAGATATCATGAATAAAAAAATGGTTCCAGATTCGTCATCAAAGGATAACGGAAACAATGAAAAACCAACAGATACAGATTCTACTGCTGCTGCTGCTGCTCCTCCAAATCAAAAGATAATTTCATCTTTATTATTGATGATGACCGCAATTATTGTAATCTTAATCACTTTTATATTTACCTAGTCTTTTTTTCTATTTATTTATTTATTACTGTCATTGTCATCAACTTGTACACTTTTTACCACATAAATCTTCTATATATAATCCAACTTACAAATAAAAATTATAATAAGTGTGTATAGTCTTAACATTTTTTTTTGTTACATGTAAAAATTTCACTGGGTTAATTTTTTTAAGAAATCATGGGGAGGGGGTTATTGTATGTTAAGTGCTTCTTCAAATATAAATGCCCCTGATAAACTAGTATACGAAAAGACATGGGTAAGAATATATTTATGCAACAGTAGCTAGTAATTTTTTTCAATTTCCTTCTCCCCCCCCCAACGATATATGTAATAGCTTGTTGCATAAATTATGTATAATGATATTATTACTTCTTTTATATATATGAACGAAACATATAATGGAAACACATTTGCTTTTGTTAGAACCACAAATATTAATAATTGATTTTATACATATATAGTTTTATTTTGCTCTCATGGCAACCTTTACCTGTTACATAACTTACAAATAACCAAAATGTCATTTGGATAAAAAGGTTGAAGATGTATTGGTGCGTGTCTCCTCCATGTGTATAGCATAGTTATGTTATTATCCCCTGTAGTGTTTTTTCTAATTTCATATACATGTGGATGTCATGTTTTAAAAAGTCCCATTCAATGAATACTGAAAAAGTGGACTTTTATATAATCAGTTGTTGAATGCACAAAGAAATAATTTATTACAAAAAAAAAAAATGAAGATGTGCTATTGTGTATAATATTACAGTTTTTTTTTCACTTGAGAGTCGTATTATATAATATAAATAAATAAAAAAAGAGAATACATATACATATATATATATAATGGCATGAAAGATTATTAACAGAAGGTAACTTCATAGCTATTTTCTTGGCAGTTAAATGTACTTGTTTGGTCATCATAGGCAAACTATTTTTATGATATCAAAAGTAGAAAATAAAATAGAATTGACTCAGTTATTATTCACTATTCCATGTAAAACAAGCTTTAATATCTCACTCCTAATAGTAAGATAATACTTACAGAATAAGCATCTGGGCAAGCCTCTTTGACACTTTGCGATTGTTTGTCAGGCTTACAGATATTAGGGTCATCATGACTACCTTTACAGCAATCCTCATCCGAGTTATTTTTTGAACAAGAACTTTGACATCCAATCACATTGCCTTTATCATCTGTAATAGCAAAATCCTTGGGACAATCGGGTACATCACATGATGCCTTACCACACTTATATTTACCATCACCACCACCCGTTGATTTAGGTGTAATAGTCATTGGAAGATTATATCCATCCACTAAGGAGATGTCATAATAGTCATGATCTCCAGATCCTTTGAAGAAAAATTCGGCCAAAGAAGCAGGATTACCAGTACCGGGAGTGCCACAACTACCCGTAGATTTACCTTCACATCCATGACGTCCCCATACACGACCACCCCATTTATCACTCTTGGTAATGGTTTGACTTGATCCTGGGGATAAATCAAAAGATTTTTCTGGTTGAGACTGGCCATTGGTAAGAACACCTACACCAATAGTGTCTTTGCAATTATTCTTGATTGTGATTTCTTTGTTACCACCAGCAGTGCTACCTTCGGTAGCAAAACCAAAACCATAACCTTGAACACATGAGGAACTAATAAAGAGAGCGGCAGCAAATGCAAGAGCAGTTGTACGCATGATTGTGAGTTTTCTTTTTTTTTCTTGAAAAATATAATAAGTGTGGTAGGGCTAAATTATAAATGAAACGATAAACAACAACAAATAAAAATAAAATAAAAAACCCATCGAGCATTTTCAGTCTTTCCATTTCTTTTATATATGGTGACATGGGTTACTTGAGAATTGACAAAGAAGGAATTGTGGTAGGATTTGTTATCTACGTACCCTTGATGTTGAATATGTCTGTTATAAAATAATAGGGTATATAGAAAGAGTTAGCACTAGATAAATAATAATAATAGTAATAAAATGTACAAAAGTCGCGGGGGTCAGGGATAAATGGAAAAGGGGGGTTTTTACTGGTCTTTTGTCATTTTACCACAGACAACAGGGCTCATAAAATAACTGTCAGTAGAAGACAGCTTCTATTAAAAAGTTGGCAGGGGAATAAAAAATTCATTATATTGAGAAAAAAAACTAACCCCACGCTTTTTGCAGAAAAAAAAAAGGAACAAAATTGGTAATGATTTCTTTTACCTTGAAGAGAATAAAAAAAAGCCATGAAAATAAAAATGTAAAGGGTATTATTATAGCAAGAAAGAAATAAAAAAAAAGTGCCACGTTCATGTAACCAAGATTACGTAAAAAGAGAAGGTATTATTATTAAGAGTATGAATGTGAATAGAATTAGATAGTAATATGATGCAATATAATATAATGAAAGATGGTTTGTTTTCGTTAAAAATGATTAATATGATGATAATGTTTGACTAGTACAGAAAATAATAATAATGATATGCTAATAATATATCTAAAAAAAATCAAGAAGAATGTCGTGAAAATAATGCTAAAATTCTATCTTGATCATCACTCCAATGAGCAGAACATAAATTATATCGTATCGGTACACAACTACCATCATGTTGTTGAACAATACGATATCGCATAACAGGATTATCAAAATAGGGTTCTCCACAGTAAAAGCACGCCTTTGATTGGCCAATATAGTTTTGTAAATGATCTGGTAAATCCTCTGGCTGTTCTTGTTGCTTTTCTTGATCAAATATACTTCTTTTTTTACTACTACTAGATCGTTGTTTTTTATTTGTTTTCTTTTTTTTGTTACTGCTTTTATTGTCACCACTATCAATTATAATATTATGCGACACAACCAATTGACGCGCGCATATTTCCGCCAAACTAGGTGGATTATGAGCCAATGAATGCGTGAATTCTGCTACTTTTTCTTGTAATTGAGGGCATCCCTCTGTTTTTATGGTAGCAATGGATAATCGTAATAATTCAGCTGGTACAGCATCAATATATGAATAAGATAAATCAAGATGGGTTAAATGTTTCAACATGGATAAACTTAATGGAACTTCAGTAAACATATTGTAAGATAGGTCGAGATAGGTGAGTTTTTTTAAAGTTGGAATGACACGAGGAATTTCAGCAAGTCGGTTATGGGCCAAGTTGAGTTGTCGTAAATGTTTAAGGTGACCTATTGACGAAGGTAATGATTCCAATCGATTATAAGACAAGTCGAGTAACGTTAATCGTGTTAATGTTGTTAGTTGGGGTGGTATAACATAGAGACCGACAGCGCGTCTATAAATGTATATATCGTAATAAAGTTGGTTGATTATAAAATTTGACAGATTAGTAGTTATAATTATTATTGTGTATATAATATACGCTCTTAAAAGTCCTTGTCTCCCCTATTTTTCTCCCTGTTTTCGTTTGCTAGGTAACAATAACTATAGCAATTTTCATTTATTTATTATGTTGACACTATCTCTTCCCACCCCTCCAGCACCTGACACAAAGCACACACACACACACACACCGAGAGAGAAGAAGAAAGAGAAAGAGAAATTGATTGAAAGAAAAAAAAAAGTTAGGAATTCTCACAGATCCAACCGCGAGATGGACGATAATACGTTAATGGCTCGGTTAAATGTCACTGTATGCATACGAGTAATGGATTGTTGTGATTTTTCTGTCATTTTCGAATATGATCTATCGGTAGGACTATGTGATGACGATCGAGAATCAGAATCAGCTGATTCATAATATGTATTATCAACATAAGAAAGGTCATGAGCTAAGGTAGTTGGTGAAAAAAGATGATGGATGGGTGCATGTGAAGGGATTTGAAGATTATGCAAAGCAGTTTGAGAAGACATAATCTTTGTGGAATGAAAAAAGAAAAGAAAAGAGAGAAAGAGAGAGTGTATGTACGTTTTAGTATATATGAATGTGGTATGTGTAGGTAATGTGAGTTAGAGAGAGGAAAAGGAGAGAAGAAAAAAAAGACCCGGGAATAATAGTTGATTGTATATATGATATGTCAAAATAAAGAAAGATAAAAAGAGAGAGAGAGAGAGAGAGATGAATGGTAGAATAGAGATATCAAATTAGAAGAAAAATAAATAAAAAAAAATAGAGAATAAAAAACAATAACAAAAGGAGGATTATATAATAGAAAATAATAAATGCGTCTGGTTTGTTCAAGAATGGACCAAAGAAAAACAACATTCGGACCACTTTGCATCATCACGGCATGTAGCAATCACTTTAATACCATGATCCCGGGCGAATTGAATCACTGTTCTAACCAAAGCTAGTTCAATTCTTGATTCAACACCTGTCAAATTTTGTATCCTTCCTTCATGCTCCTCTTGTTGATATTCAAGCGCTACCGCTCCTATCAACTTGTTCTTTTTCTTTCCTTCTTTCTCTTTTTCTTCACCTTCTTTTTGATCTACTTCCATTACCCAAGCATTATTCTTTATATTATTTTGTTGAATATGTTGTAATCGTTCAGCCATCCAAATACTATGCTTTTTAATTTGATTTTCCCATTCGTTACGTATCCACATATACCAACCCATACCAACACCACAACTCCATAATGCTAATTCCAACATGAGTAAAGCGCGTCCTCCTGTTCCTTTCGCCGTTGCCAAGTGTAAGCTGAGTAAACCAACTAGTCCTGCTTGCCAAGTTCTTCGTACACTTTGTCGTTGTAACAGAGTGTTTATAATGTGTCGATTACGATGTTGTTGAGCTGCTTCCCAATATAATTGTCGTACTGCATCCTCATCCTCAATTTTATATTCTCGAATGTGTTGTTCCATATTTAATAGAGTGATTGTTATTGTATGAAAAGAAAAAGATAAAAAGAGTTAAAGCGTAATATAAATTTTCCGAAAAGAGAAAAAAGAAAAAATGAGAGAGAGAGAGAGAAAGAGAGAGCGGCCGTATAAAAAAAAAAGGTGTAACAGAGGGGAAACAGGAGTTTGTGTTTGTCCTTTTTTTTTGCAAAACTTTCTCCTTTTGTCAACTTTAAAATAATAATAATTATGCATCGGTCGATCCGATTCATTGCTAAACGATCGAGTTTTGCTAAACGATCAATTATTACTCGACGCTTAAATCACACTCAACAAAAACAAAATGATTATGACGTTATCGTTATTGGCGGTGGACATGCTGGAACTGAAGCATGTTCAGCTGCTGCAAGAGTTGGTGCACGGACACTCTTGATCACTCAAAATACAGATACTATTGGTATTGTATAATCAAACTATCATTGTGATTTTGAAAAAATGGTCGAATGTAGAATAATAATAATAAAGTAACAAATGGAAAACTAAATTATTTGATTTCTATAAAATATATATATATAAAAAAGGTGAAATGTCTTGTAACCCGTCTTTTGGAGGTGTAGGTAAAGGTGTATTAGTTCGAGAAATTGATGCCTTAGATGGTGTTTGTGGTCGTATCTCTGGTAAAGTATAAAAGAATAACAAATTAAATAAAGTAAAAAATATATTTATATTAAAACAAACAATTATTTAGATTTGTCCGGTATTCAATTTAAGGTCCTCAATCGATCCAAGGGTCCTGCTGTCTATGTAAATATATTAAATATTTTATATATAACCTATATAAACAACTGCTAATATATTCTTTATTGTAGGGACCTCGAGCACAAATTGATCGAAAATTATATAAAAAACATTTACAAGAATATTTAAAAGATTATCCAAATTTAACCATTTCTGCAGGAAGTGTTGCAGATCTTATTTTGAGTAATGGTGAAACTGAAAATGAACATAATACAATTAAAGAAAAAGGTGCTATTTCTACTGTTCAGGGAATTCGGTTAGGTAAGAAATAATAATTATTTATTTATTGTTTTTTCCTCCCCCCCCTTCCGTTCAATTCTTAATTTTTTTAATATGTTTAGTAAATGTGATTGTGTGTGTGTGTGTGTGTGACAGATATATACTCGCATTACGTTTTATGCATATATAAACAAACTTCGTTAATAATAAACAACTAATTTTTTTTGCATTGTATAGAAAATGGACAAACAATTTATGCTCCAAACATTGTTATTACAACTGGTACTTTTCTCGGTGGAGAAATTCATTTAGGTTTAAAATTCTGGCCAGCAGGACGTCTTGGTGAAGATCCATCCAATGGATTATCAAGATCGTTACGACAGGCAGGATTTAAATTGGGACGATTGAAAACAGGTAATAATATTAATAGTAACTATGGGTTAGAAAAAAAAAGGATTGATATTATCGCTCGTTAGTTAAGATATAGACTTATATCTAAACAATAAGTTGGGACGAATATGACTTTTTATAGGTACACCTCCTCGATTGGATGGTCGAACGATTAATTATGAAGGATTAGAAATTCAACGAGGAGATGATCCACCCATGCCCTTTTCGTATCTTCATAAAACTGTACCTTATGCTGTAAGTACTATTCTTTTTTTTTATAACTGAACCAAGTAAAAATCATACTAATTCATCTCTTATTTGGGAACAGGATCAACAAATCTTATGCCATCAAACACGTACAAATCCTCAAGTTCATCAATATGTTGAAGAAAACTTTGATAAGAGTATTCATATCCGTGAAACCGTAAATGGACCAAGGTAGGATAAATCATTTTGATTCTATTCTGCTTAATTAAAAAAGGCGAGGGTTTGTTTCTGAAAGAAAAAAAAATGCTGATCAAGAGGGTTTAAACAGATATTGTCCATCTCTAGAAAGTAAAATTAGACGTTTCAAACAAAAAGAAAGTCATACAATGTGGTTAGAACCAGAAGGACTTGATGATCACATCGTTTATCCTAATGGAATTTCAAACACTATGCCTGAAGATATTCAACTTAATTTCTTAAGGATGATTAAAGGTTTAGAAAATGTGGATATGACTATGCCTGGTAAGTAAAATTTTCAAAGAAAAAGTAACAAGAGAAAAAAAAACAGGATGTAGTTTATACTGACATTGCTTTGTATATTTTTTAGGTTATGGTGTTGAATATGATCATATTGATCCACGTGAATTACGATCCACATTAGAAACAAAACGTATCAGCGGTCTTTTCTTGGCTGGTCAAATTAATGGAACTACTGGTTATGAAGAAGCTGCAGCTCAGGGTATCATGGCTGGTATTAATGCTGCTTTGAACTCATTAGGTCGGGAACCTTTTATTCTTGATCGTTCAGATGCCTATATCGGTGTACTTATTGATGATTTGGTGACTAAGGGCGTCGAAGAGCCTTATCGTGTATTTACATCTCGTTCTGAATATCGATTATTGTTACGATCGGATAATGCTGATTTACGTTTGACTCAAAAAGGTTATGAAGTTGGTGTTGTTCATAATGAACGATGGCAACAGCATGAAAAAAATGTCAAAGCTTTGGATGAAGCGTTAATAGCGTTAGAAGAATTGCGTATGTCACCAAAAGCTTGGGCTAAAGAGGGTATCGTCACCGGATCAGTAAAATCAAATGATAATGGTGTTCTTAGGAGGTAAGACTTTACACAAAGAAACAAAAAACGTAATCAAGAAGGCATGTTATGAAGCCTTTTTTTTATACAATTATATTTATCTGTATATTGTATATTTTGGTTTAGCGGTATGGACATGTTGACACGACCGGATGTTTCCAGAGAAAAACTGCTTGATGTTATTCCATCATTGAAACATTTGGATGGATCATTACGAGAGCGATTAGTGATAGAAGGTAAATATATTCAGAATACAATTATTATTGCTTTTTCTCTCTATTTCCGTCTGTGTTCAACGGTATATATATATATGTACATATAATCTCAAAAATTATGTAAAAAAAATTCATTAGGTCGTTATAAACCATTCTTGAAACGCCAAGAAGCTGAAGTTGCAGCATTGAAACGGGATGAAAACTTAAAATTAGATATTAATCTTGAATATTCAGCGTAAGTAATTTATAATAATTGATTGGTTCTATTCTATTTCTTTTCTTAATATGATGCTAATGATATGCTCTCGTATATATACTTTTTGTAGAATGAATCAATTATCACATGAAGTACGTCATAAATTAGCTACAGTACGACCTGAAACATTAGGTGCTGCGAAGCGAATAGAAGGTATGACACCAGCCGCAATGGTTGTCCTTTTACGATATGCCCGTCGTATGGGACATGGTAGTAGTATCTCACCACCTACTCAATCACAGGAAAAAGTAGAGTTAATGAGCGAGACTGCCTAAAAACCACAATTTTTATAATTGTCTTTTTTACTATTAATAATTTTGTAAATACCAACTATTAAACAAAATCTTTGTTTTATATGCATAAAAGAATTATATATGTATTTTTTCTCTTTATTGGACTAACCAATTTTGATCGATTTAAGTTTATAATCAGAGGAAAGTGTTGTTTGAATTCCCTATTCCACCTATGCTAATAATTTCATACTATTCCATTCACAGGCATACACTTATTCTATAATTATTTAATGTCATGTAATGGTGAGAAAGTATCATGTTATGATACATGGTCACCCGTTTTTGTATATAAACTTGGGATACATTTTATTTGATATATGTTAGACACTTTTTAGAAATGTAAGTATTTTATTTGAACTCATGTCATCATTAACTGATATTAATTACAATAGAGAACAAACTATAATATATATATATAGTACATACAGCTCTTTTGACAGTTTGATAAAGAAAAAAAAACGTCATGTAGTATTTATCATATATATATATATATATAAAAGGAGCAAGCTAATATTATTACACTTTCTACGTAAAACAGCTGGAATCTATGCATTTTCATAAACATGTTATGTTCTGTGAGTATAGTTTCAATTAAGCACAGTAACACATTCTTTATGCTGCGTATGTGTATTTGCCTACTTGGAGAAATAAATGAAGTGATTTAGGAAACTACAAAAGGTGTTCACAAGAATAATATATAATGTTGTGGTTGGATTATATTTTGTGAAAGTCATCTAACAAATCACTGCTAAAAGACTTTTAAGACTTTATAGTTACTTTAGAAAAAACCATGAATCGTTTTTTGCATTCATTTCATACTATTTTCCATGCCTTATTGATGCTCCAATACGTAATTCAATTATTAAATGAATATTTTTGTCTTGAAAAGTTTTCCATTTCCAAAACTGGGGAGTATCTTCCCGGTAGTAAAAAAATTACCACATGTTTTTTGTTAAAATTTAATAACTCGCTTTTTTTTTCGCAAAATGTATTAAATGTAATTTATGATACGACATAATTAATATTCGCTCTATTGTTGCAAGTTTATAGCTGCTTCTACCCACTCTATAGGGACCCTAGTTAAAGAAAGTGTACAGAAAGTGTACAGAAAGTGTACAGATAATATGTAATAAGAAGAATCATTTAAAAGCCTTTTTATCAAATAGTGCATCATATAACTCATAATCAAAAAATTAGATTCATAATAATATCCATACATATAATATAGTGAGTTATCTCTAATCCGGTTATTCTGCTAAAAAATCGTTGGAAGTTCTTGACTATTTTATATATCGTTAGTATGATAAACATCGATGGTTCTATAAACCTGTATCATGTGACGTTTCCAAATACTCAATAAAGAAGATTCTCCCTACGATTATGTCACTCAAATTTATATAATTATCCTATTGTTAATTGGAATTATCAAATTTTCTCGACGATGCACACAAAATTGTTAGACACGCCTTGTAATTTGGTCCGGTTCACAACTTCAATATTTTGAAGATTTCAAAAACTAGGCGATCTAGACGTTTGTCTCGAAAAATAAGTACCAACGCTGAAATAAACAACTCTTTCTTGTTATTCTTGTCTTTGGGAGCGGATAGTTAATGATGCTCAGCGAGTCTTCAAATACACATACACCAACGTATGCTTCATTGCACTTTGAATATCTTGAAACGAGTGTTGACAAGAATTTATGGCTCTTTTTTTTCAATCATTTGCATATAAACTTTCTCTCCAAATATAAAAAAGATCTTATATATATTTTATATTTTATATGCATCATTCATCTTTTTGTATCCAATACGAAGATCCCATATCTCACCGTTGTTGAGTTTCGTCATGTGGAGGATAATCATTTGATTTACCCCGACGAGTAAAAAAAGTTAATTTTTATGCAACATGTTACTAGATTGCGTAAAAAAAACGCGTTTGTTCTTAAATAAAAGAAATATGTTGTTAAGCAACACTTGTCATGGCAATGGAATCTCACATTCTAATCTTACTTTGTCACGGAATGTTGCAATTTATACACATGTTTTTTGACCCAGTACCTCTTACTTTCACCTACTTTATGCAGACCATTTTCATTGCTGCGCATTTACTTCATGTAGATCGCTATCGTTATTACCGTTGGTGAAGAAAATGTTTTTTTTTTTCAAAAAGATTCGCATTCATAATATAAAGTAATAAGCATTTTGTTTCAAACTAGTGTCAAAGTCATCATGATATTATTTGAAAAGTAGTTTGAAAAGTATAGTTTTATATAACAGTAAAATGTCATTTGAATAGACGGGATTCTAGACCCACAGAGCCCTTTTATGCTTTATATTCTCTAGCTGGGTCTTTCTTGACTTGTTTTCTTTCTTTCTCTTTCCTACCAACTAAACTCTTTCGTTTCTGAAATGTACTTTCAGTAACTCTGTCTTTCTACATTCCTTTTTTCATTTTCTCTTTCCTTTCAACATTCAAGTAAAGTAAGTATTTCTCTCTTTTTTTTCTTTTGACATTTACTTTTTGACATTTACTTCCAGTTACTCGTAACTTTATTTTTATTTTTAACGTTCCTTTGTCCACCTTCTCTTTCCTCTCAACATTCAAAAAAAAAAGTAGAGTAACTGCTACATTTTTTTGACATTCCTTTTTCTACTTTTTTTTGGTGGGTGGGTTTGACATTTACTTTTTAAGTTACTTGTAACTTTAATTTTCTCCTTCCTTTTGACATTCCTTTTTGCACTTTTTCTTTCTTCCCAACAGTAAAAAATAAAAAAGAGGAGCAGTTGATTACTACTCTTCATTTTTATTTTTAACATGTACTTTCAGTTAATTGTACCTTTTCTATTTCCCACCTTTTTTATTCATTTATCTTTTGACATGTACTTCAAGTTTATTTTTTCTTCTTTTTTTTTATTACAATGGCCGTCTTTCATGTTGTTAATTTCGTCTGTAACTTTTTATTTTTATTATAGATGTTTGTTTTTCTCATTCACTTGGAACGGTGCGCATAAACGTCGTATCACCAGTAGAACTTCAAACGCGAATATTATGGTTTATAGAACTTTGCTGCCTTTATTCCATTAGCTTAATAAAGCATGACGGTATCTCATATATTCAATAGTGAGCTTCTAATCTGCTTTAAAACTATTATAACGGTTAACAATCTCACATAATTCGTTATAAATAAGGTTTTTCCAATATGTCAAGATGAGTTTCAACACTTGACGGGTGTACTACTACTGCTCAGGTTTATATTGGTGCAGTTGGTGCATGAATTATTTTTTTTAACCGCGCATACATTTCAAACTTTAATTAGAACCAAAATGGTGTAGTATTATGTTGCCCGGGTAAATAATGATGAAACTTTCCATTATATCAATCCTCTTCTATGGCGTTATTTCAAATGAAACTTCTTTTATCGAAGAGAAAAATGCTAATATTGTTTTATCATACTTTGACCTAATATATATATATATATATATATATACTCTGTGGTGGTTGACTTGATCTTAGCCAGTGACTATTCTATGGGCCACAAGAAGCACTATAAATCACAGGATGGGCTATTTGACAACATAAGTAATTCGACAAGAAGTGATTAAAAATAACATGGGTATAATTAGTGCATGTATGAGCCAATCGATATGAGTGGATGAATTGAAGTGAAAGAATAGAAGTATCAAAGTCCAGGTAAATCCATGTAAATAATTGTGTGTAAGTAAATGCATGGAACTTGATTGGTGTATATGAGTATGCTGAAGCCATTCGGTGGGGGGCAAATAAATAGACGTAAAAGGGTGCTGGCACCGGAATGAGAGTGAGAGTGAGAGTGAGTATGTGGAACTGAAGAGTCTAAGTGAAGGAGTACAACTAAATGCGTGGACGTAAATGAGTCGAAATGAATAAGATGCTTTACTTTATTACTTTATTTCTTTTTGATTTTTTTAAATATAGATACGATGGACAAGACCAATGTAAAGCTGTATCTGGCTGGGGGTAAGGATAGGGCATTTTGTAGGACGATCAACTGGAGGGCAAGCAATACAGCTTTTCTCTATCTGACATCCACGAAATAGTCTAATTGATGACGTGACAATCATAGTAATACAAATTGGAAAAATAATTTATACTGTTTTGCTATATACCATTAATTTCTATATAGTCATTTTACTTTATCAAGGAAAAATCTCGGTTTATTTTAAACCGGGATCGGGAGAATGGCAGAACATGATATGTGATTATGCAATCAACGCGTCTTTTTTTTAACCTGCTTTGTAATAAGTCAAATGCAATAAAAGCATACGTAGTGAAGGAGACTAACATCATAAAACGAATAATCGTTTTATTGATAAAAGATACTTATAAATAAGCCAAGGCGATGAGTGCCTATAATGTTCAATTAGAATGATGAAACTACTTTTTTTTAATGTTCTTTGAAGAAAAAAGTTACAAGCTTAAATTTATTTTTTTCTTATCATGAAAAAGAAAAAAAAAGTTATCAGGCATCATTAATGTCTTTGAGAATTTAATTCATGTTTTTCTTTATTGAAAAATAATTATATCAAAGCTCTAACACATGTGCAGAAGACTGTTTAAATTAATTATTCCCAGTTCTCGTAACTTATTGTTCTGGCGAGATGTTATTATATAATAGTCCATAAAATACTTTATTCTCTCACTACGTAATATGTTTTTCTTCTACATACTACTTTAACTTTTTCTCTACTGAAAAAGTTTTCACTTATTACACCGACATTGTCTTTTTCATATATACCTATCTAGTTACTTATAAATAGACGTATGACGACATAGAAGATCGATTGGATATAAGCTTATATTACAGTAAAATTGATATTCTCATTTTATACTTACGACTGCTGCTAAATATAGTCAATTAATGCTTTTGGCAAACAATATGACAATATGCATTACAGTCAAAAATTATTTTATTCGTGACTGATAATTTAAGACATCTTTCTGTTGTCAAGTATCGATATTTGACAACATTAATAGATACTACGTAAATCAAAATAATACCGCATGTAGTGATTTCATCACCATGGGCTTTGGGTTTTTAATTGAGAGCAAAAAATTACAATATACTTGACAACATTCGTTGCTTTTAATTCTAGTACTTGGTTCATATAATAGTTAATCTATTTATAAATGTTGCCAAAAATATATATATATATAAAGTACTGGTTAAATTCTAATAAACGAGCAGACAAAGACACCAACATTATCCACAACAACACGTGTGTTTACACGACATAACAAAGAAACAAATCTCTTCATTACAATAGTCATAACACCTTCAAGCAAACACTAAATTCAATACATTTAACTTGTAACCAATTTTTATTACTCACTGAACATGATGGTCCGCGCGCTGTTAGCCGTTATTTTGATTTTTTTAACTCTTTTACCCAATTATGTCTATTCGTATTGTATTTATAACAAGATGGAAGATGGCACCAAGTTGTTTGTTGAACAAATTGATGGACAACACTATAGTAAAAAAAATACTGGGTAAGAAGTTTATTACTTTAACTTCATAGTTCTATTCTCTTGTTTTGTTTATAAACGTTAATATTCTTTGTTATATAGTGCGTTTCGACATACTGGGATGCCTTTCGGTTCCAAAGAATGCTGCCCATACAATAGCTATTTAAACTGTAACGTAGAACTTAAAAAGGATGCCATTGTTACATTTGCAGTAAGTAAATATATATATATATATATATATATATATAATAATTATTGTTGACAGAGTTCTGTATGATATTTAATTTCTTCTGTCATGGATATCGCATCGATATTTTTTGTTTATAAATTGTTCTAATAGATGAATTATGGTGGTGATCGTCCATACAGTGCACTAAACCTTCGTAGAGCTTCATGTCCTGCCGGTGGATATATTGTAGCAAAAGGAAAAGGCGATGATATAAGATATGAGAGTTATGATGCCGATCATACGTTAGTGGGAACCGTTCGTACAAGGTAATAAAGACAAGAACTGTTGTAACGCTTTTTTAATCAAGCTATATGGATATTCGAATATATTTGGACATAAAGTTACACAATTTAGCAAAAATGCTATTAGTTGATATATATATAAATACGCTATTCAAACTTTTATTGTATAAAATGTTAACCTAATGATGTTCTATTACAAACACCCTGTCGACTAAATTGACAAACTACTGACATGATAATTGAATAAGTATTACCATACAAAAATTAAATATGAAATAAGTTTTATTTTATTATTATTATGTATCTAGTATTCAGCGTGCTCTTTGTTATAAAACATGACTATAGTAGTTTCTAGTCAAACCGGTATAAATATATTTTTATTTATTCAATTTAGAATAAAAACCCTGTGTGATTTCATACTTGTGAGTATCTTTGAACAATAAAGTAGAGAGAAAATTATAAAATTTATAGTGTACTATGTTGCTCTTTCCCCATAAATCTTGGTCGGGTTATTTTATGGTGTTAATCGCTTTGTGACGAACGGAGCCAGTGAGTACTTTTGAATTCGGTTGCAGAGAAGTCATAAATATATCCATCTACAGTATAATGATCCTTACTCTGTTTTTTTTACACATTATATACATAAGTATCTGATAGTAAATATATTATTCAAAGACTACTCAGGGTACGTATATGACTTTACTATATTCTCATGATTCATATTTTCTTATATTTTTGGGATAGTCCCATTTTTGTCTCATCTTCCTTGAAGTTCTTGACACCAAATATGATATAATTCCCATTATACTTTTATTCATCAAAAGCATATAATAATAACAAAGAGAAACAAGATTCAGGATAAGGAATACTTTAGTCAACAGAAAACTTTATGACTCAATCAATCCGTTCAATGATGAATAATGTTTAATTGGTATGTATGGAAGAACTTCACTGATGGAATTTTGAATAGAAAATATTTAAAACACAAATTGTTACAAGGATTGATATTATCTACACTTCTAGAAAATATTTATTGCACCACCGCCTTTTAATAAAATTAATCCGTTGGGTTGGATGAAAAAAATACAACAAAACCTTGGTAAGGATATTTGGCAGAAATAGCAAATATGTCTGTAAATATGCGTCTATGAAAGATTATAATTTTTTCTGAATGAATAATTGAAATTGCTAATGGTAGCAGCTTTACCTTTTCCACCGAGTTACTATAATAACAAATAAAATGATACGGGTTTAATAAACGATACGATATAGTAACGGATATTTATCCGACAGCTTTTCACGTGGATGAGATGGCCATCTAAGTCAATATATGGACTGACTGACATAAGTAATATTATCAGATGAAATATTAATAGGTGATACGTATATCGTGAATTCTGAATGAATCTTATCACACGGATGGAGTATAATATATTATCTGCACTATCATATGGAAGTTTTGTTAAGACGAAAATCTTTTCCTAGAAGAAAACACTTAATTACAAAATAATGTTTTCTATATGTACATCATAGACTGTTTATGGAAAATAAAAATTCTTTTCTAATATGGTTATCCTTGATCTTTTCAATCCGTCGATCAAGTTTTTTTCTCAAGTTGAAATTTTTGTTTTGGTTGCTGTTTCGATAAAAGATACCAACCTATTTATTTTTTGTTTACCATTCCTATTTAACAATCATCGCTTTTCATACTTTGTATTAGTATTAAGTGTGATATTTGGTTATTTTAATAAAAGTAGGAAATAAAAACAGACAAGGTATAAATCCTTTGAGACTTTGTTATATATCTTTAATAATAATTAGAAACTAGAATAAAGTTATTTCTTTAAAATAATATTTACAACCCGTATTTATATGATTTCTATTCTACGAGTTACGGGGCTTAGTTAATAGAATGATGTGGGTGATTGATAGTAAAGTCGGGTACTTGATATTAGTCATTAATATTGAGAAGGTTACTACAGCTACTGTTCTGAAGTATATTGGGCTTAGCCATGATACTCTCTTTTATTCTTTAATTTAAGTTGACGAGGCGCAGGACATCGTTATGCGATTTTACTCAGTTTCCTTTTTAGAATTGAGTTCTGTTGTCTGTATTTTAAATATGATTTCTTATTTCATCTGGGATGAAGAGATAATGGAGATAATGTTCTTATAATACAACATTAAGTACCATTTGATTATCATACATACGTAACTAAAGGATATTAAAAGACCCTATATCTTATGAACTATAATGAGCCTCATTACATCACTTATAATAATTACGCGGGTAAATGTTACGTATTCTTTATTCTTCTTTTATTTATTATTTGAAGACCCATGTACAACTTTACATATATTTAATATCAAATTAACTTTGTTTTGTTAATTTGCAATCAGCTACATACGTAAAGATCAACAACCATATTAATCAATTACTAATAATTGATAATTTATCTGCTGAATACTAATTTATAATTTATTAAATTTGATACTAGTTGTAGTAATAATTAATATAAATAATTGCTACTTTTTGGATTACGTACTAATTATATAAGAAATTGAGCTTGGATGTAATAATGTAATGCATCTTTAAATGCTTTATTTGTTACACAACCTGCAGTATTCTTTTCTTAGACAGATTATCACATAGCGCAACTTTTTTTTAAAGTTTCATAACAAAACGTCCATCGTCAGGATAGTAATGCTTTATTACTAACTTTACTGTTCTCATGACCTCTG
Source organism: Circinella umbellata (assembly GCA_025093555.1). NCBI lineage: Eukaryota > Fungi > Mucoromycota > Mucoromycetes > Mucorales > Lichtheimiaceae > Circinella > Circinella umbellata. Next base: position 758,751 of record JAIWNF010000018.1, on the reverse strand, counting down.
CTCCACAAACATAAACTATATATCATAACAGTGACTATAGACGGATTAACGATTCTCTAGTAATAATTTATATTTATATATTATTTAACTCATATAAGAATATAATTACTACTACAAAATGTTTTATTTTTCGCCAAGAACTGAAACTTAGAGATGTAATAATAAACTTTCTCACGTGTAAGGTCGATGCAATATTATTTTTATTTTCCTGTTGTCTAATAGGTATGCTATACTTTATGTAAATTCTTTTAAAAGACGTCAATTGATATCAAACAAAACATCATTAATAGTTTTCTTTCTCTTAAAAATTAATGGCTGCTGCAGAATACGTAATATTGATGTTTATATTTGTTGTTGTATACATTTATAAGTCTATATTCATAATTCTGTCCGTATAATATAGTTTATATATATAATATATATATATGTGCATATGCATATGCAGAAGGTTTAGTTTTACGTAATAAAACTGCAGTTAAGATTGTGCGTCATGTGTTTTATGAATTATATGTGGAATAAATCCTTTAATCCAATTACTTTTTTTTTGTAGACGTAATAATTACACTCATAGGCTAATACAAAGGTCGTTTTCAAGTTCTAAATAAAGATCATTTATCTTTATTTAGAATAAAAATGTTTTATGTTTTTCCACAAGCCTTTCCTGGCAATAAGCATTTAAAAACAATAAAGTATTGATCCCATGCAACAATGTTGACACACACACACACACACACACATACAAATAAAGATGAAATCGGAGAACTATCACAATGTGACACATGGAAGTAAAAAACGTCTTGGCAATTTTTTTTTGTATACTATATGAAAAAAGACGACTTCAAATACCTTTTTTTTTCATTTTATAATTTTTGATAATATAAAAATTTAAATTCATTATTGAAACAGTATAAAACTTGACAAAAATAAAAACAACATAAAATAATAGCAGAGAACATTAATTTCCTTTTAAAGAATTAGTGTAATAATAATAATAATATAATATAATTCTGCAAAAAAAAACATGTTAAGGTAGTACAAAAATAAAATACGTACATAAAAAGGCGGCGTGCTTGTCGGTTCTTCTTCTATATAATTCTTTTCTTCTTCTTTTCTTTTCTTTTCGTTTTTTTTTGTGTGTGTACGTGTACCTGTGTGTATAAATAAATTGAAATCATTATGCACATTACAGTATCAACAGCATTATTATTAATATCAACAATAACTACATCATTCGTTTATGGTGCTAATATTTCAAAAGATACTTCATCTTCGGTTATTCGATTACCATTAAGAAAATCAGCAAAAAATTTGGATGTAATAACAGCTCAACGAAAACGTAGTATTGAAAAACGTGATCCATTTGAAGCTACTCTTTATAATGATGGTGGTTCCCAATATCTTGTAGATGTTGGTATTGGTACTCCATTACAAAAATTTACTGTCACATTGGATACTGGAAGGTAAAATAACAATTTTTTTTTAAAAAAAGAACGCCCATATATTTTACCTTAATTAACCCTTCAAAAATTATTTTCCTTTTTTATTCGCTACTAATTATAAATATATTGGCACGTTACCTTTTTTATTATTACTTATTATTTATTTTTAGTGCCGATTTATGGGTTCCTTCAACAGATTGTCCAACAAGTCAATGTCCATATACCCGATTCGATGCAACAAAGTCATCAACTTTTAATTCATCAACAGAAGCTTTTGGTATTGTTTATGGTATTGGTTCCGTCAATGGTACTTATGTTAAAGACACTGTAAGCGTTGCTGGTGTATCTGTTCAAAACCAACAATTCGGATTAGCATCTACAACAGCTGATATTCTTACTAATCCAACCACATTGGGTGGAAGTGGAACTGATGTTACAACTGATAATTCAACAACAGAATCAAGTGGCAGTGATGGACCTATTGGAAACGGTATCTTAGGTCTTGGTTATCCAAAATTGACTGCAGCTTCTAATCAAGGCGAACCTGCTTATAATCCATTTGTTTTCAATTTAATGGACCAAAAATTAATTCAGCAACCCATTTTTTCAGTTTATATGAATAATCCAGATGAACAAGGTTGGGTGGGTGAAGTTATCTTTGGTGGTACAGATAGTTCAAAATATACTGGTGAAATTGCTTATTTACCTGTAGCACAATTACAAACATCAAAAAATCCATTGGAATCTGTTTTGGGTAGTTCAAATGACGGTTATTATTATTGGATGGTTTATGGTCAAGGCATCGGTATTGGAAACTCTTCTTCAAATACTATGACATTTAAAAATGTGGTCCCTTTTATTATTGATACTGGTACAACGCTGACTTATTTACCTGATGATCTGGCTGTTCAAGTAGCTGAAGGATTATTAGGTAAAGGTAATTTTCAACTGGATAGTCAATCCCAAGTATTTATGACTTCTTGTTCTGCTGCAGATACAGCAACTAGTCTTCGATTACAAATGTCTACATCTGAAAAGCCCAGTGATAATCCAGTAACATTATCTGTACCTGGATCTGAACTTTTAATTCCATATGATGGACCTACAGTTGAAACATCCACTACTTGTATTCTTGGTATTGCTCCCGTTGGTAGTAGTAGTGGCATGTATTTAATTGGTGACTCAGTACTTCGTAGTGCCTACTTGGTCTTTGATATGGGTGAGAATAGAATTGGTTTTGCATCTGCAAATAATGTTCCTGGTAGTGTTAATGGTGTAGATTCACCTTCATCCTCTTCACCCATTGTGTCACCAATGGATTCAGCTTATATGATAGTAACTCTTTTAGTTTCTGTTATTGGTATGTTAGTATCTACTTTGTAAAAAAAATATACACCTTTCCTTTCTGTCTCTTCTCCTTTTGTCACTGTATATCACTCAATTCCCTTTCTTTTTTTCACATGTTATCATTCATTCATTTATTCATTTTACACGCTCAATTACAATTCCATATACAATATAGTTTCTTATTTCTTTGTTGTACAACATGGTACACTTTCTACACTATAAATACATCTTCCCCCACCAGCACAAATTACAAATACATGTATAAAAACAATCTTCATTATGTGAGAATATTTTATATAATAAAGAACAATATCAAACAGAATTTCATATTTTTTTTAAAAAAAGTATTCTTTTACTTCTAAATAAAAAAAAATTGGATAAAATAGACTGAGATCAGTTCACTTATAACAATAAATCATTAATTTTCTAGCTATGATGATAGTTACATTACATAACCTTTTTGCTATTGAGGTTTGGTTTAACGATCAAAAAAGAATTCTAATACGTATGTATATGATAAAAATTAATTATGATCAAATAAAACAAACTTGATTGAATATTATTAATCATAACAAATAATCAACAAAGATGAACTATACGACTCCTTTTTGTTTTGAGAAATTCATTACTATTTCTTGTAAAAAATTGTACGTAAAATCATATTCTTTTAATCAAAAAACAAATAATGACATATTATTTATCTCTTTCTATTGAAGCTATTATATTGTTTTGGGGAAGATGAAGAAAATAAAAAACTTAACTATCGATTATTTCTTTTACTTCTTCATCTTATTTTTTTTTGGGGGGGGGGAAGAAATAATAAATAAAGAATGTGGTATTATAAAAAACATTATTATTCATTTAATATAATATCAGTTATTAGTTATCTTTTATTATTACAATTATTTTCTTTTGATTCATTTGTCAAAGCAATAGAATTAACGAATACAAGTACGAAACAATCATCGAAAACAATCCGACTCCCAATACATAGAAAACAACAACAGCTAAGACAACAGAGTTCACAACTTTTTAAACGACAACAACATACTTTACAAACAGCAAATCTTTATAATGATGCTGGATCAGAATATTTAGTTTTAGTTAGTATTGGTACACCACCTCAATCTTTTACAGTTGCTCTTGATACTGGAAGGTAAAAATAACAAACATTATAAAATACATTTCATATATAAATAGCGTACATATTTTCTAATATGTACGTATTAATAAATTTTCACTTATATATTAAATATGTAGTGCTGATCTATGGGTGCCTTCAACCCATTGTCTACAACTTGAATGTCCTTATGCACGATTCGATCAAACTATGTCTACCACTTTTAATAATATCACTACTACAACTATGACAATAAATAATAACAGCAATCAGCATTATTGTCATAAATTTGATATTGTTTATGGAACAGGTAGTGCAACAGGATGTTATGCGATTGATACCGTCGAAATTGGTGGTGCACGTGTCAAAAGCCAACAATTCGGTCTTGCTAACTCTACCAAAAATGTCCTTTTAATGCCGAATGAACATACTATTGACATTGATTCAAATGATAATACAAATTATTTAGCAGCCAATGGTATTTTGGGTGTTGGTTATCCAAAATTAACATCTTCTGATGAATCATATAATCCTTTTGTATTTAATTTGGCAGAACAAGGATTGATAGATCAACCTGTATTTTCTATTTTTATGAACTCCATGTATGACCATGGTTGGTCAGGTGAAATCATATTTGGTGGGATTGATTCAACAAAATATAAAGGAGAACTATCATATACACCCGTAGCTCGTCTGGCTAATAATAAAAACAAAGAAGAGGATTCTAGTATATACGCTTATTGGATGGTCTATGGGCAATCTGTTCGTGTCCTGACATCTTCGTCAACCATGATGAATAATAGTAGTCGAAATAGTAACACTATCGATAATACTACCAATAACACCGACACCGACGACGATACCGTACAGCGAAATAGTAATGATAGTGACAGCAATATTGTATTGGATGTATCTTTTACATCAGACGAACATCCGCGTGGCATTATTATTGACACAGGTACTACACTTACTTATATGGAGCAAGCCTTAGCTGAACGTATTGTTCTTACTATGGCTGGTCAAGAAAATGTTATATTGGATGCCACATCAAATGCATTTATAATTGATTGTGCATTACAATCAATATCGCAACGGTTAGAGTTAGGATTTGATCCTCCATATCCTAATCATCCTTTTGATAATAATACAACAGCATCAGCAACAACACAACAATATCAAACATTACGCGTCAGTCTTTCTATGCGTGACCTGATTATTCCATTAGATTCAAATTCTCTTGACAGTGCCGAAATTTGTATGTTTGGTATAGCACCTTGGGCAGGCGATAGTACAGCCTCTCTTAGTTCGTCTGGAATGATATTAGTGGGTGATTCAATATTACGATCCATGTATTTAGTTTTTGATATGGAGAAAAATCAAATTGGATTTGCTGCAGCAGTGAATTCATCGGGTGTTGTTTATCGTGATACTTCTCCTTCTTCATCACCCCCACAGGGACCACTACCTTCAACAAAACCACTGAACCCAAATAATAATGAATACCAGGAACCGCAGAGCGGATCCTCATCAACAAAAATAATATTTTATTTCACTAGTAACAAATGTTTAAATTTGTTAATCCATCTATTTTTGTCCCTCACTGTTCATTTATTGTTTTCATAAACCCACTGAATCACACAGAAAAGAAAAGTTCATCATTAAAAGACAAATATGACAAATAAAAGTAGTGCAACATCTAGCATAGCATTGATTGCTTGTATTGTTTATCTTTACAGAGCGAATAGACTTGTTTCTCTTTTCAAAATTATTTTATGGTGCCATCTATTACATGAAGGGCAAAGTTATACAAGTCGACTTGTGACAAAGAGATAAACACATAATATCCCTTTTGACATATATTTAATTGCCTGATATAACTGCAAAACTATTTCTAGGTAAAGTAGCATAAAAATCCCGGTTCTAGTTACTATTCCCTTTGAAAATACCTTTCGAAAAAACACAGCAGTACCACACTTTTATCCGATCCAGTTATAGCAATATAAATTAACCTTCAATTACTCTTCAATATCCTTTTACCCTTCCCCCCTCCCTTTCTTCACTATTTTTTTTTACAACAAACAAAAACAAAATAAAACAAATCGATAAGTTGGTGTTGGGTGTGCTTTCGCAGAAAAAAGGTTGTATTTTTTTTAGTCGTAAAAATAATTATGACTAGAGAGTTTAGTCGAAAAGACCTATTATTAAATAAAAAAAATAGTTTTAAGTAAAACATATATATACGACTCTCAATGTTGGTTCATATGTATAATAAAAACTTACCGAAGCCCATGTCGTCGTCAGATTCTTCCTTTTCTTCTTCCTTAGCTTCTTCAGCGGCAGCTTCTTCAGCAGCACCACCAGCGGCAGCACCACCGGTAGCGGCACCAGCAGCAGCACCACCAGCACCAATGTTGAAGATAAGTTCCTTAAGGTCTTGACCTTCAAGAGCCTTGGCGTAGAGAGAGAACCAGATAGGTTCAATTTCAGTCAAACCGGCTTCCTTGGTAAGAGTTTGAAGCTTGTCAGCCTAATTAAAATAAATAAATTAAATATTTAATTGACTTGTTCCATATTTATATATGTTTTCGAGAATTGTATTTGAAAAAAAGTTATGTGTGGAAAAGGAGTCAATGGGCATGAAATTTAATTATTATAGAAATTTGATTCTTACGGTGACTTCAACGTTATCATCCTTAAGGATGAGAGCAGCGTAGACGATGGCAAGATCCGAAGACATGCTGTTTGATATAACAAGAAAAGAATAGAGAGTCAGTATTCATTTTATTTTTCGATATCGGATGGATGGATGGATTGAATGGATGGATTCATTTTCATCCATAATGGATTATATTATTACGTACGCGATATGGCAAAAAGAGGCTGTTCCTTACTTCCAATGCTCCACTAATTTTGTCGACCACCAAACTGCGGGCTTCTTTGGTATTATTAGCCAATCATATTTCATATTTCAGATATCCATATCCGATATATTTTTTTATTTTTTGTTATTGACTATTAATAAATATAATAACTTTCGATCAAATCATACTTAAATATGTAAAGAATAATTATATTTCTTTAATAAATAACTCGACTAGAAACTATCTGTATATGTCATATCAACTGTGATAGAGTTTATAGAATAACTGTGATATAAAGCATGACATATTTTGTAATTGCATATGTAAAGACCACACTTTATGCTTGATAATTACAAGTCCCCTCCCCCTCATTGTATAGATAAAGTATATCTTGTTCCACAACTCTCCCTTTTCATTTTATCACAATAATAATAACTTCTTTTTGAAAAAAAAAACCCAATAATTTGATTTTATTCGTTTTATTATTATTATTTTTGTTATTATAATTGACCTGCTCTACGTAATTGACGACGTTCCTCTAACTATTTTATATAAAAAGAAAAAGACACACACCTTGCATAATTAATTAAACTGAAATCTTTCAAAAATAATAATAATAATTAAGAAAAAAAAAAGCACTTTACCCATTTCTTTTTACATTCTCGATATTGAAGAAAATAATAATCACATTTGCTCTTGTCATAATTATTTTTATCCAGGCACTTCATGCTTTGTTTTTCTTCCAGTGCACAAGGATTCATATATTTAGTTGTTTCTTTTCGTTTAAACTTGTCATTGAAATCACTTGGTGTAGAGAATTCATCAAAAGTAGGTTTTGGAGGTGGTGGTGGTGGTTTAGTTAATGGCATAGTTTATAGCTTTTTTTCTTGGTTTTTGTTTATTGGATAATAAGTTGTTAAAAAGTGGGAGTAACTGAAGCCCGAAACAGTTGAGTGTAGAAATAATTTTCTGAAGAGACACAACTTTATGGTTTTTTCCAAGTCCAATACAAATTACTTGTAAAAAAAACATCTTTTGACGATACATGAGTATTTTGATTATAGCAAAAGAACATACACATAGTTAGATTATTTTTATATACAGTTAATTATTAAAATAAGAAATAAAACCATTTTCTTTATACTTTTTATTCTATTTTTTCAAATAATAAATTTACTTTGGTTCAATATATTCGTTTTAGTATTTCTGTTTGTATTAAAATATGCTACCATCTATGAGGCAGTACTTTGTTATATACAATAACAGTAATAGAATGTTATTATGCAAACCAAGTCAAGGTTTGTTTAGTAGAATCGAAAATCTCTTCCCCTAGCAATCTGGATCAACTAAATAATGAGTACGTACTGGTAATTATCAAATTATCAATAACTTTAGTGTTTATAGGTTTAAAGAAAAGCAGCAACAACAAAAAAATACAACTATTGTACATATGATTGGAAAATATTTTGATTTCATGTAATAAAAAATAGTAATACGTATTAATATATATGCTTCACTTTCAAGTAACATAATCACCAGCTCATATATGATAGCAGAAAATAAATATATTCACTTTTCAAACTCTTTTCATGAGAAAAATTTAATTGTAGAAAACAATCATTATTAATTATAATACTACACTGACTTGTTGATGAGTTTCACGTATGTTTAGTTTAAAATAAAATCATATGATTTCAAGTACAGTATTTTATTACATTACTCGGTGTGTCAATAAAAAAGTTTTTACTGATTCAAATATAGGACATAGTCATATTACTTTTTTTTTATAAAATAAATAAAAACAATATTCCATAATACCAGGCCAGAAAATATATCAAAAAAGCTTCATGCTGTTTTATTATGTTAAGATATTTAGTGAAGGAAAACTTGGTGACCATTTTATACTATCAATTTTATTTATTTTAAGAGCTTGTAGAAAAACCAATCTTTTTTAGACTTGGTTATTTTTGAGCACAAAATTTAAGTTTTGCCTTTTGCTAATTCTTAGTTGTCTGGATACCCTACTTGCTATGATAGATATTTACGGAAGATATACTATGAGACTACATATCAACATTTTCAAGACTTTGATTGAATTTTCTGAAAAGTTTTAAGAAACTACAGCTATTTTTGATATAATGACAATTAATATTTATTAGGGTTGCGATACAGACATTGGGAAATAGGGTTTACTATTCAACCCTGTCTTTTAGATAACGGAAGAACTGGTACAAAGTGTGATATTTTTTGGGATTCCATTTGATTCGATAATTCTTATCCGGTCTACGTAATAATTTACAATTATAGAAGAACAAGTATACTAATGATATATCATTTGTATGATTTGAAAAAAAGTCATAATATCGTTATACATATGAAGACTTAAAACATTTTTTCTTGGCAACCTTATGTCTCAAAATCAATTCGAGTTTCATTTCAACTCCACCCTAAAAAAAACCGTATTAAATGTATAAAAAGAAAAATAAATCCGTGATCGATTCCATTTATTATTATTTTTAGTTATCATTTTCACATGTACATAGATATATTTTTGTTGTATATGGGGGAGTTTCATTATTATTAGTTTTGCCGAGGATAAAGCTAGATATGATTCATGATGATGGATAAACTGATTGGTAAATCAAAGAAAAATAAAAGGAGGGTTTTCTTAATACCGGGTATAATAAACCAATGTTTCCAATAATAGGATTTAATCTAAACCAAATTAATATTGTTGTGGCGAATATTTTTGTAGTTTATTTTTTTTTTCTGTTCCCCGCCTCGTTGGAAAAAATACAATTATCAAAGCTTTAAGCCAACCGAGTAAAAAACTCCTGCACGAACCAAGAAAAAAAAAAAAGGATATCTGTGGCTAGTGTGATGGATGAAAAAAGAAAAATGTTTAGGCGCAGATTTATTTTCGTTTTTGTTTGTAGCACCAAATCTCTGAACCAATTAAAAGCCCTTAAAAATTTACCCAAAGAAAACAAAAGAGGGAGAAGAGCACAGTCCACGCTTTTTCCTTATAAGAATTGTTCATCAATTCTAAAAAAGTTAACCATTACGTCACTATAAACTTTAATAAATAAGGATCAACAATAAATTTATTATTATTAATCCATGCACTCGTTATTAAGTAACTATTTTGACGATTGATATAACCTTCATTAAAAAACAATTCATTAAAATCAATTATGACAATTAATTATGATGCTTTTCATATATAAGCTTTTATTTTATTTTTTCAATTCGTTTTCTATATATAATATTATTATTATTTTTTTTCCCAGTACAATATAAAGCACGGACGCGTTTGTGTGTTACTCTTATTTTGACAATAAAAAAAGAATATAATAAAGCGGTGTTGCATTATTTTGATTCATAATAAAGTAATACTATTTTAAAAAGTTCGGTATTACAAAAAAGAATAAAATAAAGGAGAGAGAAGAAACAAAAAAAACTTTAAAATCAAGTAATTTGCAAGATGGTCAAAGCGTTGATTCCGTTAAGTTTATTGCTATGACACCATAACATAGATTACACATTTACCACGTTTTTTAAAACACAGTTTCTTACTGTCTATGGTAACCATGACATCATTGTGCAACTTATCAACTATGACGATATGTTTGTGCTTCCACAAATTTTACATAATTGTTAATTTAAGTAGTTGCTATGATGTCATTATGCATAATTATTTTCGGAAGTGACCATTCTTGCAAAAAAAAAAACCTCTTCCGTTATTTTTGGTCTTTTCGAGTTTAGTTTATGCTTGTAATGATTGGTTTACTTTACTTTTTTTTTTCTTGGCCCATATATATTCATCCTCCACCCTCTTCCTATTCGTAACTCACACCGGATATACCTTTTTCTAACTGCTTATTATTATACTTGATCAAGAAAATTTATAAATTTTCATATGAATGCCAAGCGAAAATAAAAAAAAGACACAACACGATTCGTACTTGTAATTAAAATAAGAATAGTATTCTCGAATTCGTACTTTAAATATTTTTAATACTAGCCACAGTTATACTTTATAAGGAAAAAGAAAAGAATAAAGAATAAAGAAAAAGAAAAAAACTGAAAAAAAAATGGGGAAAGTTGAAAAATGAAGAGCCTTTTTATATTTTTTTTTTTTTTTTTGAAAAAAGAATGCAAAAGTGAAAAAAAAAAAAGAGTCCAGAAGCCTGCTGCAATCCACGTGTGAGAGTAAGAAGTAAAGAGAACAAAAATAAAAAAATTCCTCGATCGATCGATCCAAACAATCCTCTACTTACTCCCCTTTTTCCTCCTTCTCTATGAAAGGAAATGAATTTTTCTTTTCTTTTGTTTAAAGTACCCTGTGTTTATTTTATGAAAATGGTAAAGAACCGATAACAATGCGTGATCTTTTTTCTTTCTTCACCAATGCAAGCTAAATTTATAAATAGACTCTTTTTGACTTTCTTTGGTAATAAGTTTAACCACATCAACTAAAATGCGCACAACCCAACAAATAATCTGAAAATGTAAGGGTGTTGCACAATGGGTTGCACAGATATAAAAAAAATCATAGGGACAAAAATACTTTTTTTGTTGTTGAAAACACTTTTTATTTTTTACCAATGAAAAAAAGACCTCGGGACAGCCGGTAATACATTTATCGGTTCAATTCGGTGAACGCGTCCCGGTTATAGAGGTAACATTACACAAAAAGACGCGGCCATGTTTCCATGGTAATACAAAAGAAACACTACCACAGAAACGTGTCTTTATTTGTTTGTTTGTATTTTTGTAACAAGGGTAACTAAAAAAAAAAAGTAAGGAACCATAAAAGTATACAGAGCAAAATATAAAAAAGTGGGAAAGTGGCACGTAATAACACCAAACATAAAAAAAATATCAAATATATTTACTACATGAAAAAAAAAGCATGTTTTTTTAATATGCAGGGTGATCTCAATTTTGGGATTAAAAAAGGAGGGGAGAGAGGGGAATGCATATCGACGTAACTAGAAATCCAAATTTAGGTCATGCGTCTATGGGAGTACAAGAAAAGCGTCACCGATCCACAAAAGGAAATTCCTTTTTTTTAGTTACTCCTGTGTGTTACAAGACTAGGTTTTCTTAAAACATATATATACTGCCCATTTTTTGGTCCGTTCCCACTTTTTTTTTTCTTCACTTCACACTCACACACACTACTTTTCTTTACTTTGACACTTTTTTTTTTCACATCACACACATTTATACATATTTTTTTTTTCATTTCCAAATGCCTTCCACCATTACATCCTCCAATAATAACAGCAAGACCTTCAAGTGGGCATCACCACAACGCGTCAAATCTGGTCGTGTACATAAACGTACAGGTTCAACTGGATCTTCATCATCACGTTCAAGTCAAAGTTCCCTTGGTTCTTTATCCAAGAAACAACCCTCATCTTCAAGTGAAATTTCTCGATTAGAATCCGAAATTACTTTTACATATGATGCATTCGCCACAGTTACTGTCATGTTTGATAGTTTACAACACGCTTATGCAAGCAGCAAGGCTGAAATGGACAAGTCACGAAATGCAACCCGATTATCAGAAAAGGAAAAGGAGCTTTTAGCTGCTTATGACGATCTTGGTTTGCAGGTGGTACATTTAGAACGCCAGGTTGTTAAGCTCGAAAAAAGATTAATGGAACTCCGATCCGCTGCTCCAAGTGCTCCTACTGTTACTCCCCAGCCACAAGTTCAACAAACTCCTATTGTTCCTACACAGCAACAAGAATCATTAGAAAAACAACAACAATTCGATTATATGACCACACCTGATTTAACCTTACCATCACCTACTTCTTCACCTATCCGACTTGGTTATGCATCAAATGATTATTTCAGTGATGTCGAACAACAAAACTTTTATCCATCTCCTCCTGTCAGTAATCAACCTGCACCATTTCAAGTACAAGACCCAACACTTTTTTGCGGTTATTCAATGATCCCTTCACAACAACCTCAACTACAATATATTCCATTTGATAACTTTGTTACCATGCCAACAACTACAGACTCTTATTATGCTGCTTGCTGGTCCATGCAACAACCTATTCAATTTTAAGTTTTACATATTTCATCTACTTCTTTTTTTTTTCTATGCATTTTTTATCCTTTCTTTACAACAAACAACACACACACACACAATACAACACCACTTATGCATTTTATTCATCATTTTCAAGTCATACCCACACAAATTCATTTCATAATTCATTTTTTTTCCTTTCATAATCACTTATTTTCATACTGCACAAAAATCCTCCAGAAACCAAAAAAAAAAAATTATACCCTTAATTTTAGTTCTTCATTAATGTTTACTCATTCAAAACCACAAAAAAAAACCTTAAAAAAAACCAAAATTGTATAAAAGTTTACTTATTTTTTTTATGATACCCCCCCAACCTTTACAAATGCACTTATAACAACAAAAAAAACGTTACAAACAAATAAAAATTATTATAATTTATTTCTTATAAAAAAACAAAACAAAGCTTATTTTGACAGATGTTTTATTTTGACAGTTTTTTATTTCTTTTTGTGGAGTAAAAAAAAAAAGGGAGATCAAAACTAGTGTGACAATGGTCAAATGAATTAAGTTCGAAGCAAATGGTAAGAAGAAAGGTTTACCATCCACGTTTATTAGTTGTATAGTTTATTTTTAGTAACAAATAATATAGTTTAGCCTAAAAGATGAAATGTGGGGGAAATAAACTAAATTCGATAAAAAAGGCAATTAATCAAAATAGATTTATAGATCTATATTCCCCTTCCCTTTCTCTCTCTCTCTCTCTCTCTCTCTTCTTATATATATACCATGATATCATTATGTGTTTATACTTAGCTAGTATGTCTAATAATCACTCCTTTTTTATTTCCTTTTTTATAATTCATGTCGTCATATTAAACCCCAACATCATACTGTTCTTTCTTAAGGGAAAAGCGAAAAAAAAAAGAAAAATCACAGAAAGGAGAGTGAAAGGGGAAAGAACGGTGTTTTTTTTTATTTTAATTTAAGCTTTCTTTGTTTTGTTACATAAAAAAATTATTAGATAAAAAAAAGATCCGTCAAATGAGCAGCGATCAATGACATGGTCTTGTGATATTGTGGCGTATCCATAGGAAGAGGCATTTGAATAAATCCATGAATAGTTCCATGCATTTGAATAGCCACAGTTTCAACTTTTGCTTGCATAAGTTTTATTGCATATAACTCATTTTCTGATCGCATTAAATCACAATCTGCCATAATTAATAAACAAGGTGGTAATCCTTTCAAATCTTCAATGGTCGCACTTAAAGGAGCTATCAATATATCTTCTTGTACGTCCACTTTACCACAATAATTTATTAGAGATATTTCAGCTTGTTCCAAAGATAATCCAAAATCAGCGGTTGTGCCAAATCGTTGAATAGTTTCAAATCCAAGTCGTTGTTCATGACTACCACAAATTGTAGGATAAAGTAAGATTTGGGTTTTAATCAGGTTTGGAAAACCACGCTCTTTTGCTAACACTATATTTGTATTTGTATTATTATTATTATTATCAGTATTACTTGTTTTCATGTCAAAAAAATTTAAATAACTTACAACAAACAGAAGTTGCCATATTTCCACCAGCAGAATCTTTTGATATAAAAGAAATAGTATTATTTATCAGTTACGTATAAAAAATATTTCCTTTGGTTGTGAAATATAGTTACTATAATACAACCTACCTCCACACGTGGCTAATTTTTCTTGGTCCACGTGTATTGAATTACCGTGTTTATTTAACCATTGAGCAACAGCATATATTTCATAAAGTGCTGTTGGGTATTGAACTTCTGGAGATTTTGAATACTCAACATAAATTACAGCGGTATGTGTACGAACTGCAAGCTATTGTATATATATAGGAGAGATAACAATTTTGAAAGCGTGTTAATAAATTACTACTCTTATATTAATTAAACATTCGAATCTTTGATAAATATATTACTTTTGTATAATAATATGTGACGTATCAAAAAGAGAAACCATTTTATTTCCATCGTACGTAACTTACATCCGCAATTGTTTTAAGAAATGTTTCTTTATTACCAAATACCCAGCCACCACCATGTCTATTATATCATGTACCAATATATATATATTTATGTGTGGGGGTTTTGTTCAATATAAAATAAAAAGAAAATACATAACGATATATGTTGTTATGGTTAATTACTCACAAATAAATGACACCTGGTAAAATATCATTTTCTGATCCTGGGGGCCGAACAATACGAATTTCCACTTTTTTCTTTATATCGTCTTGAGTCACAGGTAAAATTTTATCTTCAATAAGAACATCAGGTACTTTACCACGCGCTTGAAGATTATAACTATCTACAATAAGACGTAGTTCAGATAAAGATGTTTTTGTAGGATCAGGTGGATTAGCAGCAAAAGTTTTAGCTGCTGTAACATAAACTGGATGAAGTCGTTCATATTCTTGTTCAAGTGAGCGTGTCATTTTTCTTTTTACTTTTCAGGTAAATAGGTAAATAAATATAAGTATACAAATATGAAAAAGAAAAGAAAAGAAAGGGAAAAGGCAAAATAAAATAAAATAAAATAACGCCAACTGTTTTATATCTACACAAATATGTATGCGAAATTATAAGAAGCAATACTCTCCTTATAATCTTGTGACCTTTTTAATTTTATCTGTGTGATTGCTTTATTTATAAACGAGTATATAGTATTCCTTTTTTTTTTACTTTTTACCTATTACGTATTATTCTTACGTATTTACTGTTCAAGAATTAAACTTTTGTATAGTTTTAGTTATAAATGCAAAACCTATTTTTAGCTTCTTTTTATAGGAGATCCTAATCGATCCTGCATTAAAAAAGAAGTTTATACAAATAAGAAAAGGGTGAAGATCTTGAAGCGCGGGGGGGGGGAGGGAAAGAAGAGATTTGTAAGGGAAAGAGTTGTGTTTCTAAATTTAACACTTACACGAGGAAAATAAAGTCATAGATACATAGAGAGGGATTCTTCAAATAAGTAGTATATTAGATATGTGGATTGAAATATTTACTATGTAATGAATAAACTCTATGTAAAATAGAAATAGAATAACACTGCATATTATTCAATAGCCTGCAAAAAATAATAACCTTAATAAGTTTATTACATACTTTATAATGAAAAAGGTTGCATCCCAAAGCCACAAAAATCAAAATATATTATTTTTGAAAAAAAAGGGTATATCATGTTTGCTCTTTATTTTTTTCCTTTTTTTTTAAAAAAAAAAGAACCTTATTCTTGAATAAAAAAAAAGTTACTTTAGATATACGTATTCAATGGAATGAAAGGGAAGTGTAAAGTGAGAAAGATGATAAGTGGGGTGGGGAGGTTAGTACTATCTACGAAAATGTAGAGAAAGTTGTCAATTTTTTTTTTTCGCCCCGGAGAAGGGCCGTGACTACTCTCTGGATACTTTTCCCTCTCCACTGACTTCCTTTTCCCAATTTCGGTGCAATTTCAGAGAGAGAGAGAGAGAGAGAGAGAGGGAGTGAGAGAGAGAATCTATTCCAAAAGGTGAGCTTTACTCGAGAAACATTTATAACTTTTTTTTTTATACAATTTTACCACGATTTTTTTTTTTTTTTTTAATAAAAAAGTATTAAAAAAAGAGTTTATTTTAGCTTTTGAAAAAACAAAAAGAAGAAAGACTTTTAATACTCTATAATAGATTAATTATTAATTAACTCACTTTCAAATCTTTCTCTTTCAATTATTTATAGTATTACACCTATTATTCAACTTTTCTTTTGTTGACAATTACTTTATAATAATATATCAACCTTTTTTCATTCTTAAACGACACACTCCTTACAAAGACATTAAAGAAATATATATATATATATCTATATAAATATAAATATAACATGAATGCAAGTGAACAATCAGCGCTGTCAATAAGTTCAAATAGTATAGGTAAGAGATTAGATCTAAATCCAATCATTATCTATAGAAGTATACTAAATATATTTATTATTTATAGAAACACAACAAAATGAGCATCCATTGCATTATACCTGGGTCTTTTGGTTCATGCATCGTCTTCCAAAAGCCAAAATTAAGGATTATGAAGGAAGTATGAAACGTATTGCATCATTCTCTTCGGTATGTATTCTCTCTTTTTCCCCCCTCCCCTTTTTTTTTTTAAAAAAAAAACAAACGATATTCATTATAATTAAATATATATGGGGGTGTGTTTTTTTTTCCACATAATAGATTGAAGAGTTTTGGGCAGTATATAGTCATTTACGTCGACCAAGTGACTTACCAAATATTAGTGATTACCATTTATTCAAAATGGGGGTACGACCTGTATGGGAGGTAAAATATGTTTCAATAAACAATAACGAAGCTCTTTATTAGGAGCGTGATATTGGGAAGGTTGAGTGGAATTGAATGAGATATTCATCTTTGTGTGCATGTAATAATAGGATGAAGCAAACATTCATGGAGGTAAATGGATTGTACGACTAAAGAAAGGTTTAGCAAGTCGATATTGGGAACAATTGGTAAGTAAATTAGGATGGAATTATATATGATTTTTTTTTATTAAAGAGAGAGAGAGAGAAAAATATATAAAAAAGTCTTACAAAAAAAAACACTAGGTTCTTGCTATTATTGGAGAACAATTTGATGTACAAGGAGAAATTTGTGGTGCAGTATTATCAATTCGTAGTTCAGAAGATATCATTTCTGTTTGGAATCGAACAGCATCAAATGGAAGGATTAATCTAAAAATTAGGTATAACAGATATGTGAAAGAAAAATTCAAAGATTGGATAAATGATGATGAGTAACAACTAACCCATATATATGTCATTTCATATTTATTTTTAGGGATACAATTAAAAAAGTGCTTAGTTTACCACAGGATACCACGATGGAATATAAAACGCACAATGATTCATTAAAGGATAATTCAAGTTTCTGTAATACGGATGTGTTTCGATGAGCATGAAAAAAAAAAAAACGTAAAATAAAATAAAAAAAAAAAGTTATAATAAAATCAAAACGGCAAAAATCCGAAAAACAAAGCGGAATGTTTTTTATTATTATTATAATGTATTGTGTGTAATAATGCAATATGTGGATCCCTTATAAGTGCTAAAAAAAAAGGGTTTTTTTTTTGGGGGGGGGGGAGTTGTTGTCTTAAGAAAATAAACCAAGTCCCATTTCTTCGGATTTTACATAAATCAAGCAAGAACAAGTGTGATATCTCAATTGTTAAAATAAAAATTCTTGATAAGGTAATCGAAAAGAAGGGTTTCTCAAAAAAAAAAAAACTGCTTTCGCGCGAAAATGAATTTTTTTTTAAACGATAAAAAATAATACGTTAGGCGAGAAAGTGGGGGGGGGGCAACACAATATGACGCGTAAAAAAACCTGCACATCATTATAGTGTTACACCAACTGTTTCCCAAAAAAGAAAGTAAAAAGGGTCAATCACTATAGTGATTTATTACTATTGTTCATTTTGGTTGGTTGAATGAGGGGGGAGAGAGATTATGGGAAAGTAACCATAGTAACCGATATAGACCAAGTTCTCGGTTTTTTTTTTGTTTTCTGCGAAGTGTTGTTGTACTGCATCACATTATTCTATTCCCTTCCCCCCCAAAAAAAAACCCCATTTGCATTATTTTATTCAAATTTGTGTAAACAAAAAAACTAAAACGATTTTCATATCATAAAATTAAAAGCATTTGTCTTTTAATAATACTAATTAAAATGGTAAAAGAGGAATCATTCTGATTCTCTTGATCTAGGTTATTTTCATCATTACATAAAGGGAAATTCGCACTCTTTTTTTTTTGGGTTATATATATGTATATACATATAAAAATAAAAATAAAGTTTATTAAAATTACAAAATAAAATTAAAAAAAAAATGCTGCATATAATATAATAAATCACAGTGAGGATAACAAACAACAACAATGATGAGAAATAAAGTATTTTTGTTCATAACTATTTAAGGAAAAAGAGCATATATAATAATAAATGAATGGAATTAATCAAGTGTAAAGAATGAATGGCATATATAAATTTAAAAGAAAGGGAAAGGGTATATATGGTGAATATTATGGGTTGGTTTGGGGTTGATATGAAAAAAAAAACAATGAGAGACAATAATAATAGGTACTGTTTTTTTTTAAAAAAAAAAAAAAAGAAAAAAAATTGTGGAGGAGAAAGAATAATACAAAAATCAAAAAAAAAATTGTGTACATGGAAAAAAAAAGTTAAGTTTAAGGGTATCATCGATTTGGGGGAAGAGAGGGGATGTTATAAAGAAAGACATAATGGTTTTTTGAATAATTTATAATAAGGGCGCTGAAGCATCAGGAGGTGGAAAAGACCAAGAAATATCGTTGTAACTGCAACAATCTGCACAAGCGCACGGGGTATTTGTGGTGGTTGTGTTCACAAGCGCCGCCATTCTATAAGGTTCATCTTGTTGCTGAATTGGAAATGAAAATGCTGGGTCACAAGACCAAACATTGGCTGCGGGGACAACAGGAGCAGGAGGGGGAATATAATAGACAGGTGGTGAAGTTGCCTCCAAGGGTAATAGTGCCAAAGGAGGAGAATAATTTTTATTACTAGTATCATCATCTAGTATCAAAGTAGGTGTACCAGGTGATGTTGTTGTTGATGATATTGGTGAAGAAGAAGAAGAAGAGGAGGATGAAATAATACTGGTATTACAACATCCATTGTTGTTATTTTTATCATGAAATTCCTTGATTTGTTTTTCCAATTTACCAATATGTCTTCCTAATTGTCTCACTTGAATACCAATATCGTCATAAGCCGTCAATAATTCTCTTTCCATATCACCTAATCGGGTAGGTGTACTGGATTGATCAATTTCAGATTTACAAGTGGTATAAGCATGGCGAAGACTATCAAACATAACTGTTACTGCAGTTAATGAATCCAATGAATGTTCTAATTCATCTTCCAATTCGGGTAAAGACTTGACAACTTGTTTATTATATTGAGACTTGGGATATGTCTTTTTATATTTTTTATTCGTAGTTGTTGAAGATGATGTTGTATTTCGTGAACGTTTATATACGCGACCTTGTATTTGTTTTTGAGGATTGGCCCATTTGATTCGCATCATGTTGTTGTTGTTGTTGTTGTTGTTGTTAGATAAACAAGTGAAAAAGTAAAAGTAAAAAAAAAATATAAGAAAGCAGTTACAAAAAAGTAAAAAAGGCCTTTTTTTTTTGTTTATGTTCTTGTGATTTCGAATTGAAGCCCTTTTTATATCAAAAAAAAAATTAAAACAAATAAATAGTTATGCAGTACCCCCTTTATTCTATACTTTCCTTGCTTGGCTCTCCCCCTCCTCTTCCTTCCCCCCCCCCAAAAAAAAAATAAAATAATTCACTGCATGATGAAATGTTTTTCGGGTGGTAACACATTACGATCTATTTGGATTAGATTTTTTTGCTGTCAGAAAATATATTCCTACCCACTTCGTTTTCATTGGTGCATCCCCCCAAAAATAAAAATAAAGTCACCCCCTTTGGTTATATCATTTACTATTTTATGGTTATGGTTTTTTAGAGCCACTTTTTTTTTAACTCACCCTCTCTCCCCCCCTCTTTCCTTCTCCACCCCCCCCACAGCAGACACACATAAAACAGCACTTACATTATAACATTATATACATACCTTTTCTCCTTTTTTGAATTTTCCTTCTCAGCGGGTTTTTGCTTTTTTGTTTTGTAGAAATCCCCTTGATTGTTTTTTGTTTTTGTTTCCCAGCCAAATTATATATTTTATAGTATATGCCCGTGCACTACAGAATTGTATATATGAATTCTTACATCATCATTAAAAATATAATAGAAAGAAAGAAAGAAAGAAAGAAAAAACGCTTCTCATATGCATATTTGTATACATAAAATAAAAATAAAGTAAAATCTATTTATATACACCACGTTCATATTGCATTAAGCATCCATTTTTAAAATAAACACACACAATATACCTAACATAGATTTCCACTTGGCACCCTCCATTTTACTCTAAATGCAATTCAAGTAGGTTTTGTCATTGCTAATTAAGTTACATTTGACAGCACTTTTTACTTTATTCCCTTTCCTCCTTTTATTCTTGGCCACCCAACTTGGATTCTAAGGATCTTTTATGTTTTTAATGAAGGAGTATAAACAAGTTGTAAAAATAAAACCCTGGATCGACAAAGTATCTGAAACATAACAATAAACATTTTACGATGGATGGCGCCTAAACTTTTATACTTTTTATTATTATTATTATGAATGATATAAACAACAAAGTTAAAGAAACTTTACAAAAAAAAAAGGGTCCACCAAGTTTTCTCTTTAAATAAAAAAAGAGGGAAAAAAAACGATATAAACAAACAATAGAAAAATATATAAAACGATAATGAAGAGGGAAGGAAGATGAAGAAATATAAAAATGATAAAATCTATCTATATCTGAAAGAAATAAATGGGTGTTCAAATGAAAGGAAAATGAATGGGGGGATTAAAGAAGAGAGGTTTTCATGCAAAATATAGATATATATATATATATATAAAAACTCCTTATTTTATTTAGTTCTTAATGGCCTTGTCAAAGAAAGGAATGAGTTGTTGAGCAACAGTGAAACTGAAGATTAACTTGGGACCAACCTATTTTATTTATTAAAGATATTTAGTAAAAGTGCTTCATACACACACACACATGTTTGAATATAAATACTCACCACCAAGATCTTGGGTGTCAAACCCTTAAAGAAACCAGCAAAACCTTCTTTCTTAATCAAATCCTTAATAATGTTCAAACCAGATTCTGGGTTATCAAAGTTACGGTTTTGAATACGGGTCTTGACAACATCTAATGGAGCAGCAACAGTAATAGATGCAACTGCACCACCAATAGAAGAACAGAAGTTTTGGAAGAAAGTAGCCTTGTTATAATCTTCCAAATGGAACATATATTCTTTAACAAAAGCAGAACCACCGAACAAAGCGAATGAACCTGGGGCATTACGAGCAGCAGTCCAACCAGCACCACTATACAAATAAATTTACTATTAAAACTCTTTCTCTCTCTCTATTTTTTTTAATCCAAAAATCCATTTAAATATTTACCGATATAAGCCCATGCCTTCATCCTTAACGATAGTAACGAAACCACGACCACGGAAAGCTTCAGGGTTAGTTTGACGTTTAATCTTCAAAACATCCAAAGGAAGTAAAGCGATTTCACCAATACCAACCAAACTATTTATATTTAATTTTTCATTAGAATACATATATTTAAATCACTTTTTTGATATAATAATAATTTACCTGCCAGCGGTAGCATGCATAATAGTCTTGCCAGTCTTTTCACCAAATGTATTGGTGAAAACACTCTTGTGATGAGTGTTTAAATAATCCTTAACAAAGGGTTGACCACCAAATTTATAAACACGTTGAGCAACCTTATAACCAGCAGCAAATCCAAGACCAGGGAACAAAGAAGCATATTTTCTCATGAAAGCTTCATTAGCAGCATCCTATAATAATAAAGACCCATGTGATTTTTTAGTGTACCTTGTCAAAAATATTTTATACCAGGAACATAATAACCCCCCCCTTGTCAAAAATAAATATATATATGGTACCTTAAAAACGATCTTGTTCAAAAGAGCTCTGCTTTCAACAGAAGTTCTACCATCACCAAAAATCTAATTGAAAAGTAGGGTTGAGTTAATTTTATTATTGCAGGAATTAAAAATATAAAATAAGTTTACCTTGCTTTGGTTACTCATGAGACGCTTGGCAACAGTATCAACAGGGTGGAAAATTAATAATTCCAAGATACCGGAACTAGCACTACCCAAGAAACGAGCAGTACCAGATTCAGACTTTCCACTAGCAATGGGAGGAGACATTGTTGATATTGTTATTTTTTTTTTTTGAAAAAAAAAGAAGCTGGGGGTTAACAAGAAAAGGTGGAACTGAAGAAAAGTAAAAAAAAAAAAAAAATTGGGACTGTCAACTTTTTTTTTTTGGCATAACTGAGTTCTAAATAATAGATTTTTTTTTGATATAAGAAAGAATCCGTTTCATCTTGAAATAGAAAAAAGGATTTTGTTTATTTTTTGCAAATCAAATGGTCTCCAGTCTTTTTAAGATATAGTCGAGTGATTTTGATAGTCTTTTTCTTGTTGTCCATTAATAAAAGAATTTTTATTATCTTTTTAAATGTCCCCTGCCCCTTTGTTCCTGACTCACTTCCTGACCCCATTGCCACAATTTTGTGAAACCCAAACTGAGCTTTAGACAGGCCAAGCCTCGAATTTTTTATTTGTTTTGACAACATTTATTATTCTACTACTGTACAGTAGAAAACTCTATTATTAACATAATTTTATTCAATATAAAAATGGATGTCCGTTTTCTTTTAAGGTATCCAATGACTTTTTTTCCATGTACTTTTTTTTAACCTAACTCATTTATTCTTCTTTATGCTTTCCAAAAGAACGGAGTTTTTATTGGCTGCATGATGATCTTCTGCTTCATGTCAATCAATCAATCTAATAATAATAATAATAATACTGATAATAATGATAAATAAAATGTTGATCTTTGATATTATATAATTTTCTAATTTTGATAGTAACCTCCCCCCCCAATGAAATACTAATAATACTATGATACAACGAAATGTCAATACACACATACACACTTGGGATCATCTGTGTTCCCTTCATAATGATCAACATAAAAAAAAAAGCATCAAACAAGTAGCCTGTAGATAATAATATTGTTATTTAATAGGGAATATATAAACTTGTTTAGATACGCTTTTGGAATAGTTATAAAAATATCATGTACGCATGATAATACACTCTATTTGTTTTTTAGTTTTTCTTTATTTGAAAGAAAAAAATTATTTATATTATAGAATGTGTACCCAGGCCTTTGGGTTTTAAGAATACAAGAAGGTGTAAGGATCGCTCAAGAATTTTTTTTTTTTGGGGGGGGGAAGAAGAAAATGTGATTTTGAACAATTATAGAAAGTGGTACAAAAAAAAGCTCTTGTCTTACCAATTTGAATGTTGTGTCGCTCCAAAAGAAAATTCGAGCAAACAAGAAAGATGTTATAAAAAGAGACCCCTTCTCCATCTGCCAAAAAAAAAAGAAAAGAAAGATTCATTGTTTAATAAGTATATTACATTATATACAATTTTTTTTGACTCTTTATACCGAGAGCGTTACCATAGTGATTGTTAAATTGAATGATTGATTTTTAATATAAAGAATACAAGTGCTTTATTAGTAGAAGATATAATGAACTATATTTGTTGAGTTGTTTTACATCGTACATTTGAAAAAAAAAAAATAGGGCAAAGTTTTATATATATATGGAGAACTCAATCGATCAAATGAAAAAAAAACCCCCTCTACGTGTTACTCGAATAATCTTATGATTGGTTATTATTTAAGGGGGGGAAGATTATCGAAAATACTTTTATGGTTTTTGACACTATCAATGGTACTGTTTCGATGATCGTTTTTTACTACCCACATGTAACACTTAACTACCCTATCCCCCCCTGACCGAGTACCTTATCGGTTACATTTTATAAGAAAAAAAAACACCATCTTTTATACGAACCCCAGCATAACAATAATTTGTCCCTTAGTTCATTCATAATAAAAGAAATAACTCGTTAAAAAAATATCCTACAAATCTAAAAAAAAAAGTTTTATTGTCGATTTTATTTTTTAATTTAATGAACCCAAACAATAGATAATTCTTTTCTACGTAATGTAAAAATAAGTCTTTTTTGATCATGAGTAGGCCCAAGTAAGATTTAGGTTTTATGCGTGAGCTACTTTATTAGTTGACTAGATTTGTAAAAAAAAAAAAAAAAAACTTTAAGTATTTGGTAGTTGGTACAACTATAACAACAACAAAAAGAAAGGTTGCACAACAGCTAAACCTTAGATATACTAGAGTTGGCATAAGACATAACATACATTCATTGATATGACACACAAGTTCTCACCGATTCAAACACATTTCAAGGGATATCAAGAAAAAAAAAAAGCGTGGTATGACTTTATACTCGGTACCCTTATCTATCGGAACAACATATTTATTTGGGGGGAGGGAAGGGAGAAAGGTGGATGGAGAGGAGAGAGATTGGATTGCATTTTTATACTGATATGATAATAATCTAAAATTACACAAGTGAAGAACATTGCATCATACGTATTGTTGTTATGGTTTTTTTTTATTTCTCGATCGAGTGACAAAGATGAAATAGGGGAAAATAAGATATAATTTCAATCGAATTACTTTTTTTTAAGCACCAATTATTATGATTATTATTTATTCCAATCCATAATTCTGGTACATTACATGAGTATTATTATTATTATAATAATAACAAAAAAAAGACCTTCTTCTCCCCGCCCTCTTTCATCTCTCTCGCCCTTTCTCAATTTAAAGCTCTTTTCTTTTAACTTTACGTACGTAGTTTTTCGATTATTTGTTATCATCACTACGACTTCAATCACAAAGTATAGTAGCTTATTTACTCTATTATTATTCAATAATGTTATGTAAAATTATATATGTTCTGCTTAATCTTTACAAAAATAGTGAGAGTTGTATATAAATACATGATAAAATATAGGGTTGCCACGTCATATTTCTTTTTTTTAATACTAAAAGCCTGTCCTTATACCTTTTTATTCACATCTCCTAATAAAAAAAAATATGCACCTGTGTTTTTTTTTTACATGTCAAACAGCCGGTTATTTACCATTTTTGTCAATCTTGTCATGAAAAGACGGAGTTTTTTTTTTTGCTGAGCTTTCTCTCTTTTTTTTTTTTGCATGGATGTGTGTAACCATAAAAAAATTTGACGATCTGCACTCTCCATTGTGACTCACTAATCAATGACTGAATGAATAAAGTTTTATACTAAAAGAAAACTTACATGTAAACTCTATTTTCCAATAAACAAAAAAATAAAAAAAAAGATTCTTCTCAATTATTAAATTATAAAGACAGAATTGATGTTTTGTACTTTTTAATTCTCAAAGTAATTATTCTATAATTTGATAGACATAATGTGTTTAAAATAATCTTTGAGTCTGAGCTTATAAAATGAAGGATATATGTGGGGTAAAAAGAAAAGAAATTTATTTTACTGGTGGTTGAAATGAAAAAAAAACCTTATGTACATTGTTATTAAAAACCAACATATGACCCCCTTAAGCCCTAATCCTCCCCCCCTCCCTGGTTAACAATTTTTGTATCTATTTACGGTATTGCAAATATATGTATATATAAGGAAACAAAAAAATAGTTGTATTACCATTGTTTGATAACCATCATAGCTTTTTGCTGTATTACAAAAATCTCCCCTTGTTGTCCTTCTCGACTTTTTAAAATTATCGTTTAGCCATCCTAAACACGAAACAAGTAGAAAGAGGAGGGGGATTCTAACCTTTTTATTAAATATTACTAATATAACAACACGCCCTCATCCTTTTTAATTTATTTTTTTCCAGTTAAATAAATCTGATAGCAATAAAAATGGTAAAATAAAAAACATAACATCCTAGTACTTTCATCATTCGATAGGATCTAATAAAAAAAATGGAAGCATATAGCCCTTATTTTCTTGAAGTTAATACATCAAGACTTTTCAATAGAATTCATAGTTTACTTTTTTCTAGGTTTTTTGACGAATACCTATCATGCTACGTAACTGTATGTGTGTGTATGTGTTCCTGAGAAAAAGAAAATCAATGATCTAGAATGACGTACGTAATACAACATAAAGAAAAGACACCTATTAAATTGATGTATGTACTTTCATTCTCTTTTGTTTGTCGGTTTCCAAATTATCACGAAGCTAGTGTGAGTTGCTAAAAAATGTGCATGGAAAAAACTATCAGTCTACGATAATGGTAGCATAAAAGACATTCGACTATTCAATGCTATTCTATTACACGAGTGTCAGTCACACTGACCTATATTAGTAATGATAGGTTCGTAAGATAACTTTTTATTTAGAAAAATGTTAATATTAAAATAACATGCAAATTTTACTTTAGCTAGAAAAGAGTTGGGAATCAAGAATTATTATGTTTACTCGTAACACAGAAATTAATCGAACAAACTATTTGTGGTCTTGACCGATCAATAAAATCTAAAGAGTTTTCATTGAAAACTTTATTTCAAATACAAAGAGAATGCGTATTTAAGGTACTCGTGTTGATATAAAGCATCAACTCAATCATATATAATTTTCCCACAAGAGACTGTATGTTAAACGATGACTTATTTAAGAATACGTAGATAATAAATGTTTTAAAGTTCGAAAGGCTGGAAATTTTATAAACTACTAAGACGAGAAAGTCTAAACTAGAATACTGGTATGTTGTTTGTTACTATTACCGTCGACAATGAAACAGACCTTTTCGTTTCTTTTATTGGCTCGCAGGATGCTGAATATTTGGGGTTGAGAAAGTTTTACAGCTTCTATTTATGCGCTATCATATTGATTGAGATGAATTTATTGCAAGAGTCATTTCAGTTATTATCTACAGATTATTATAACTTTAGAGCGGAAATTGCGTCATCAGCACTCGAAAATTGCGCTACCCAGAGCGAAATTTCATGACAGCCAACTCGAGTAAAAAAGTAATCCTATCGAAAAATTATGCCTGCACTATCGAAAAAAAAAATATTTCCCACGAATATTGATGATGTCTACCTCGAAATAAAAAAACACCATCTACGATTAAAAAAAGAGCAAATGCGGATTCAAAAATAACATATACGATTAAAAAAAACGACTACCTCGAAATCAAAAACACCATTTGTGAATATAAAGAACGCCATGTACGATTAAAAAAAATATTCATCTCGAAATTTAAAAACACCATTCGCGATTATAAAAGAAGCATATACGATTTAAAAAATGTCATGAGCGAAATCAAAAACACCATGGTCAACTTCTTTTGAAAAATCCTGTATGTGATTCTTCAGTAATTACTTCACTACTCACAGTTTACAGTCAAAACAACCAAGAAGTCCATTTACAAACGGTTATCAATGATCTTGTTGAATTGATAATAAAGAGTGCAACACCGGACCAAACTGATAGCGATTTAAAATCAATTTGGATAAAAAAAATCAAAATGAGTGCCAAAAACTCCAATATAACTTTGGTAATTAAAGTTCAACTTTTTTTTATATGTGTTAATGAAGGCAAACGCTGACAGTGTGTGTTGTGTATGGAATATTGATAATTGGTCGTGGGACATAGTGGAAACGCGTCGAAAAAGAACTGCATGCACATCATCAGCTGAACCTTCGCACCCACATACACAAGATACACAACAAAAATGCGTAGCTGGTCCCATCGATGGCGGTAGTGCTGAATCGTCTTCGGTTCCTTTCCTCAAAACTAAAATTACCACCGAAGATAAGGAACGATTTCGAAAGAGATTTAAAAGTCTTGATTCCAAAAAGTTTTGGGTTCTGAAGGCAACAAGAGAAGCTGCTGCAGCTGCTGGACCGGATGTTATTCCAGTTTCTGTCGAAGAAAAAATGGCTGCTTTTGCATTATCATCAAATTTTCTTCAGTAAGTGTATTAGATTGTCAAGAAAAAGTATTTTTATATATCAAGTACTTATGAAAATTACAAACATAGTCCCGCACATTCCTTAATTCTAGACGTGGATGAAAATAGTTGGGCTGACGTCTTCACGAAAGAAGAATTGATTGAAATTCAAAATGAAGAACCACCACTTATACGACAAACGCCTGAAGAACTTGATCAACTTTTAAAAGAAATTCATGGAATGGTAAGGCTTTTACTACTTGGGAATGTATATTAAATATATTTAGACGTATTGCTAAGTAACAATGTGACAGAATACCGAGGATGTGTATCGTTACTCACATTCCCTCCCTCATGACCCAAGCAAAGATCATTTGAAAACTTGGTTCAGCCTCACATTGACAAATTCAGCAAGCAGTTTTTTGTGTGATAATACGGGTATCGGTAGGATCGGTGAAGCTGATGCAATGTATAGTAATTGGCTTTTTTTATCCACTATATTCCGTGGCTCCAATATCATGGCACATGGGTAGGTCAACGTGTATTCCACATATAATCGGGTATTGTGCGTTTGATAAAATGTGTATTAAAAAATTAACGACATTCTTCTCTGATAGTAAGGAATTAGGAAGTAAAGCAAACTCATTTGCACAGAATTCAAAACGCAAATTATCCGGTCTAGAAGAAACGCAAAAAGCAAGAGGAGGCAGACAGATGGATACGATTTACAAAGGTGGTGAAGTGGAATATGGTGCAATGGAAATTGGCAACCACGCGAATTCTACAAAAGAGTTGAATGATCGCCGTTTAAAGTTACCAATTGTCTTGAAAGACATGTTTCTTAAAATTCACGATTATGCACCTGAATTACAAAACAAGATTCACATTGTTGGATATAATATTAATGGTACGTACATCAACGAAATAAACAGTCAAACAAATAGCTGATTTATCCGGCTTAATATGTTTAATAGGATTATCTGTTCAATTGATGGACTTCGATTCCCCGCATGGGTATGTTGGAAGAATCCGTAGAACAAAATATACTGACTACCCAACTTCAAAAATTGAATTTACTACTCGTATTTCAACATTGATTCGATTGCCTGCTTTAGGGGAAAACATCATAAAAGAAACGGAAGCATCATTAGCAAACTTTGACAAAGCATTGGTACCATCACTTTCGAACAGTTTTTTCCCACCATGTTTCACTATTAAATCTTCAAAAACACCGGTATCATCCAAATTACTATCAAAGCGTACATCACGATCCTCATCAACCAGCACCAACCAAGAACCATCGTCATCTTCATCACCATAATCTTGTCTCAAATGCGCCTTCCAATACGAGGTGGTGGTAAAGCTACATTCTTTGGAGAATTAATATTGTTTTTCACCCACCGTTTTAAAGGTATGCTCAGGTTTATATTTGGTCATTGTATTATACTATGCCAAATCACTCACCATTTTTTTCCCTCAAAATATTTATAGATGTGCTACCACCAGTTACTCCAGAATTCAACCAAGAAAGCTTTGAGGGTATGAGCCAATCAGACGAAGAAATGGAAGTTGTCGAAAGCGCAGAGACAATGGAAGGTGTTGAGGAGGAGGGCATTGTTGATGAACGTCCATTGTGCTTAGTCAAATTATTTGGAAATCTTAACATGACTGACTATGGCACCGGTGTAAGAAGAAGAACGGCCTTCCGTATGGACCTCGAGGTGGACCCAATACACCTGACAAGCTGTATGTCATTGATGCTGAGCATATACGGGGTAATGCAGGGTTGTTAAAATCATCTTTGCATGACAACAGATATTATATTATATATCCTGATATGATACCAGGCGACATAACATTAGGCAAAATAAGTGCCGTATAGATTTTTCTTTCTCCGCTTCCTATTTTTTTGTATGTATAAATCCTACACTTCTTGTCTTTCATCCTTATCTTTTTCAGGAATAAACTCATTTTCTAATTCCCATTTTGGTTTTTTGTGTTCAAAATATGTCTGCGATATCCGAGATTTTTCTGCGATATCTGCGACTTTTGCACTGTCTGCTAATTTTACAACTTTTTTTTCGTTCTTTTCGGGAATAGTCTCATTTTGTTTCCCATTTTGGTTTTTTGTGTTCAAAATGTGTCTGCGATATCCGCGATTATTCTGCGATATCTGCGATAATCGCTAATTTTATTATTATTATTATTGTCACAGTTATCACAAACAGCCAAATTACGTGATATCATTGGTTTGCGCTCCGACACATTTGTGTCGAAGCAATGACACTTTTATGTCGAAGCTGCGACACTTTTCTGTCGAAGCTACGACACTTTTGTGACGAAGCTTCGACGTTTTTACGACAAAGCAATGCCACTTTTCCGTCATTGCAAATAGTATAAATAGCCTCAAAATAATTTAAATAAATCTTTTCTTCAGTTCTTATCTTTACCTTTCAAATATTTTAGTCTTTTAACAATTAAGTAATTGACCTGACAATAGTTTTTTTTTGAGCATAAAGCCTCTTAAACTCATTATAAGATTTCTCTTTTGTGGATTCAGACGTAATATTCCTGAATATAAGAACTCCCACAACCCATATTTCTATTCTTTATTATATAATTTATTACTCAAATACAATAACATAGTGTATTATTTCTTCTTTATTTTATATCTTTATACGAAGTACTTCAATCACACATTGAACGCTTTACTATTGTATAGATCATATACACAATTATTAATTCAGTGACAGCTAGTGTTAATCAAATTCTGTAGCTTTAAATAATTATTTATGTATATGTTTATTAAAGATATAGACGCAAAGAAGAAAATAATATTTCAATAGTAAATATTGAAAGAAAAAGAAAACAAAAAGAAAATTATAGATGAGAAGTAAATGTTAAAGACACGTAAAAGAAGAACAAATAAAAGTTAATAAGATAATGGGGTGATAGAATCATTGTAAAGTTCAAGCCAGCCTGTCTTGACATGTAGATCATTAATTTTGTCAATATAATTGGGGTCAAGAGGGGGCCATGTAAATGGTTTAGAGTGACCTTCCAATTATTGTTAAAGATAAATTGAACATTAAGAATGTGGTTTCCTTTCAGATATAATATGCAAGGATCAGGAAGATTATCTGATTCATTGAATCCTCTAGGGTCAGATAGAAATGGTAAGTATGTACAATCTTGAAAACCTGTGTCAGAATATACAATGACTAGTATATTGCAAACTTCAGCAAGAAGTTGACTGCATGAATCAAAGCGAAAATAGTTGTCAAAACTAATACTCGATTCGCCACATAGCTTTAAAATTTCCATGAGTTCATAAACTTCTTGAGAGCCAAAAATAGTCTTGAAATAATCTATTTCTTGAAGAAGTTTTACCTCCATTCCTTCTTTGATCTTTTTCCAAGCTGATTCATCACCATAAAGATTATATGCTGCCGCCCGCCAACCACAATTACCATCACTTGCAGGACTGTACAGACCAGATATTACACCTGCTTCTGAATGGATGTTTAGTCGACTTGTAAGTTCATCTGGGCACCTTGGTAACAAACTTATTTCATGAAATAATTTTTCTGTTTCAGAATCTTGAACGACTTGACCATCGATATTGGATGATGAACAAAAAAAAAGTGAAATTAATTTACTGATCAATATATATATATATAACTTCCTGATAGCAATCAAAATATACCTAAAACTATTTTTTTTTGATGTTTTCTTTTTTCAAGACGAGCACGACTTTCGGCTTTCGCGGCTTTCTTTACTTTGTTTCTCGCGATTTCACGTTTTTTAGCAAGGGTGTTTCGTCTATTTCTTGCCTCTTCTCGCTTTTTTTCTATCGTGACGTCTTCATTTGGTACTTCTTTTGTTCTTTTTTTGATTTGTTTTCTTTCTTTTATTTTACTATCTTTTTGATCATCATCTGAATCTTGATTTTGATTTTCATCTTGTATTTTTTTGTTTTTATTTTGGACCACTTCTTTTATTAACTGTTCATCATCCATGTCACTATCTCGATCAGTTTCCATTCTACTTCTGTTGTTGTCCTCATGACTAATAATAGCAGTATTATCCATAATGTTGACGTTATTATCACTGTTGCTGCTATTGTTATTGTTATTGTCATAGTTTTCATTATTGTTATCGTTGTTGTCATAGTTTTCGTTATTGTTATCGTTGTTGTCATAGTTTTCATTATTGTTATCGTTGTTGTCATGATCAATATTATTGTCATTACTGTTGTTATTATTGTTCTTGCTATTGTTCTTGCTGTTTGTACCTATAAACAAGCAGTACAATACTCATCAGTGGTTAGTATATTCTTGACATACATGTTCACTTTATGATATTCTAATTTTAGATGACTTACTGCGTAATTTTTTTACTATTTTTCTTTTTTTGCCAAGTAGCTTCGAGGTTACATCTGGTGCACGACCATCATTGACTGTCTTTCTTTTTCTTCTACTTGTTTTTCTACAGATAATATTTAATATAAATAACATTTTAGTATCTTGCATTTTTGATATTACATAAAATCATAACAATAATAAAATGATTACCTTGGAGTTGTGTTATAGTTAATTTGAAAACCTTTGTCTATGCGCTCGAAATTAGCAGCATCATTTTTTAAGTAAGAAAAAATATGAGGCAAAGTATCTAATATTGATTGCTTTTTTTGAACGACTCTGTAGAGATCTCGGTGAAAACTTTCTGTTCCATTGGAAGTCCTAATACGATGATCTTGTAGCTCTGGTTGTAAAACTTTGTGTGATCTAAAAATCATTGCTGCATTCATTGGCTGCGTCCACCAATTGATCCAGTTCTTCACTCCAGGAAATTCTTTCAAAATCATGTTTGCAGTGTTCTGAAATACGGCCATTGTAGTTGCAGTATATAAGAGATGGGTATAGTCAATGAATTCCTCGCGCCGTTCATGGTTAACTACAGCTCCATTGTTGATAATGAAAGTAGCATCCCTTCAAAAGACTTCTTGCTGGAACTTGTGCGGAGGGAAAACTCTCTTCAAAAGCAGCAATAAATCCAGCTCTTTGTGCTGCTGAAAAGTCAACAACCATCCCAGAAAAGTTTGATGCGTCGTTTGAATTAATAAGATGATATATTCCAAAGGTTCGAAAAAGGGCCATAAAGTATGTCAGGAAATGGGTAGAAGATTGACCATCAAGTACTGCTTGGTATATAACCGAGTACTTTCCTGACTCCTGAAGGAACATTGTGGTTGTGCATAAGTAAAAACCATCTTGAAAACAACCAAACGTAACATCTGTGACCATTGTATTTGCCGAAAAGTCTACACGCGATGAAATATCCGGGCAGCAGAATGGTATACATGTCATACCTGGTAATATTTCCATTCCTCGGTGAAAATATCCTGGGTAGGATTTTTCTAGAGTTCCAAATTGCTCCAAAAGACCTTCGACACTGGCACCAGTCTTTTTGCTTGTTCGGATACCGTGATTTCTAAAGATCACGCGTCTTGCGTACCCTACCGTATCAAGATGCTGAAAGTGTTGATCCAATTCACGTACTGGTCTCGGTGGGTGTTGTGGTCTAACAGCACTGGTGCCGACTTGTAATCCTTTTGGATTTTCACCTGTAA
The DNA here is from genome assembly GCA_025093555.1 of Circinella umbellata. Classification (NCBI taxonomy): domain Eukaryota; kingdom Fungi; phylum Mucoromycota; class Mucoromycetes; order Mucorales; family Lichtheimiaceae; genus Circinella; species Circinella umbellata. The sequence continues at coordinate 724,650 of JAIWNF010000018.1, read as the reverse complement.
ACTCCTGGACACGGGGAACAAGAGCTCGAAGGCCCTTTATGGTACAGTGGAGTGGTTCAAATTGGTCATGTGTGTGTGCTCCATTGTGCTTTAAGAAGTGTAGTGTCCTGGAATCAAGAGTGTAAAATACCCGAGATTCCAAGGGTCTACCCCTGATAAAGCTAAAAAGGATCTTCCTAAGAATAAGATTATCATACCTTAAGATAACATTCTTTAAGATACATTCTTCAGATAACATACCAGAGATAACCCATCATAATAAACAACTCATATAAATAGACCAACTCGTACATAGAATAATAATCTTTATCTTATTTTTCAAGAATAAACACTGTTTTAATGGACTCATCGGTTTTTATATTTTATTGTTGAACTAAATAAACTATTATTCTATCGTACACCTCAAGAAGCCTTTCCCTTGTAATAGTTTAATATTCACCGTAACTAAACATTTAATAATAGTTAAAGTATTAGGGGACCCACATTTCTTGGTTTTCATGCATATATTTTATACGAATTGTTATCTCAATGAACTGTTTAGCATGGTTGTAAAAAAAATTATGTTGTATGACCCAATTACAAATCCCACTTTGTTCTTACTGCCTTAATTGCTTTGCTAATGTTTACTGAAAAAGAGCCACGTTTTTTTAAGCCTGTGATGGCAGCAACGAAAAAATAATTGACGAGAAAGAGGTTGAGAAGTTCTTTTTGCAATTCAAGGAATATTAGATTACTTTTTGAATCGCTTGGATTTGGCACTAAGAATCTTGACAGTTTTTCAAAATTCATAGCAATCACATCCAATTATACATTCCATACTAGCAGAATGAAAAAAATTGTGTGTTTCTATGACCATAGAACTGGTCTGTACGCGTTACTGCGGCAACAGATTGTTAAAACAATCGCTTTCAGAAAAATAAAAGAACACTTGACACAAGAAAACAACAGGCTTGACAAAAGCAAGAAGACAGATTAAAATAACGATAAAAGTAAAAAATAAAATATTTATTATAGTGGTTTATTATAGTAGTTATAGGTAATAATAAAAGAATGAGACTAGTAAAATATTGATGGAATAACAATACAAGGTCTTGTATTAAAAAACCGTGTGTTTTAGCAATTCCGTCAAAAGATGGACTTCGGCAGGAAACAATGTAAATTGACTTGGTTGTGAAAGTGCTCGTTTGTTCGCCTCTGTTTGTTGCTTCGTCCGCCTCCGTTAGTTGGCTTGTCCGTCTCCGTTTGTTGACTTGCTCGTCTCCATTTGTTCGCTTGTTCGCCTCCGTCGACCATTCCAAAATCGCCATTTGACAATAATCCTAATTGTAATTTGGTGTGGGCGTCTGCGCAAAAAAGCGGTCCATTTAAAAAATATTTGGTGCCTTATTTCGGTCTTGGAAAAACTCTTTTATAAAGTAAAATCAAAGCTCTATATAACAGATTTTTTCAAAAGGGTCACCAGTTTGAAAGAAACGGTGAAAGATAAAGAAGTATAATTATTCATTATACTTTTTTTTTTTTTTTTGTAGGAGACTAAAGAGTCTTTTTTTTATTTAATCACACGTCGGAATTTGAGGGGTGTAACTAAGTTGAGATTAAGAGTCAGAGGGAGAAAGAATAAAATAATGCGGAACTGCACCGAGCTTTGATATTCCGTAAATAAAACAATGAGAAAGAGACAGTGGACGACAGTAAGTGGGTGATCTTGGTCTTGACAATCGAGATTGATCAATATAATAGACGGAACGCAATGCTATTGAGAATGGGTCTTTTTTTTTTTTTTTTTTTTTTTTTTTTTTTTTTTTTATAAATGTTGATATGCTGTGGTGAAATGGACTATGTTGGTCTATGGTGGTTCGTATGTAGTTAATGAGTACGATTGAGATAGCAAGTAATGAATGTTTTGACTGATAATATCCCTGTCAAAGGGGACTGCATCAAAAATAAAGCGCCAGTGAGCACTCCAGATTCCATGAAGAATACAAGCAACAATAGTGTGGCTGCTAACACGAGATTGAATGTGGGGAAAAGAGAGAGAAAAGATGGCAGAATGAACATCTGCAGTGGTAGGAGTGAAGAGAAATAGACTGGACCAAAGAAAACACCAAATGTCCCATTTAATAGGACACGTATAGAGAAAGTGGAGAAGAGTATCAGGGGAATTGCTATTACAAAGTGTACACAAATTAGAAGGATGAAGGTGTGGTAAGATAGCATGTAAGTTGACTTTGCATGAGAGTGATTGATGTAACGCGCGGTACCAGAGGTTACGAACTTGAGGTAAGATAGGCTCGGCCCAAAAACGACGCCACTGTCTCGCTTCCAAAGGTTCTATAAATGAAGTATGAGGATTCCGTAAAATGTTAGTAATGACCGTAGTGCGGAAGATATGAGAAGAGACTTTAAAAAAGGTGGTAGGAAAACTAAGACTAGGTAATAAGGCTTGTATAGATGAGTAAACTGGGAGAGAGGAGGCGTGAGAAATATCTATATAGCGTAGAAAAAAAGGGTGTAGAGTATAAAGTTGGGCATCGACAAGACGAAAAAATTCTAATAAAATATTACGATGTAAAAGAGAGGAGCGAGAGCGTCTAGCTAAGAAAAAGGATGCTAATGGCCAATAATATGCATCGGCCACAGTTATTTTGTAAAGGTGGAGGCGACGGTAATTAATAGAAACAGAAGAATCATGTGGATTAGAAATAATACTAGTTAAAGGAAAAGAAAGCAAAAGTTGTAAAGATGGATGAAGTTTAGAAGGATCACGTGGCATAATATCCAGAGTGCGTCCTATCAGTCCCCATAGAGAGGTAGTATTTGAGAATGATGAGGGGCGGAGTGAAGGAAACATCAAACATAATAAAGGGTCATGAGGAGAAGAGAGTTCAGCAAGAAGATGAAGAAGCCAGGGATGAATGAATGAATAATTTTTGTGTGAAGGGTAGTATAATGGGATAATCCAACGAAGCTGTAAGCCAAGTTGTTGAGTCGAAGGATCAAGAATAGAGAGCCCCCCTTGGTGACGAGGTAGTAAAAAGGTATCAAAAGAAAGCTTGGGGAACATGTTATAATTTAAAAAAGAAAAACAAATAGAACGAATAGAGTTAAAAAAAGATTGGGGAAACGGAATTAAGCGTAAAACATGCCACAAAGAGGAGAGCAACAAAACATTAAGTACTGTGGCACGACCTCTAAGAGACAAGTTTCGGGAGGAATGGATATGACATCCTATTTTGATTTTTTCAATGAGGCAATCACCATAGGCATCGCGTTGTTGTACTGATGAGTAGAGTGGGTAACCGAGATATACCATAGCTTCTGAAGAATTATGATCATGCCATGAACTTATATGGTAATCTTCCAGATGAGACAACCAAGTTGAGGAAGCAGCACCAGAAAGAGAGATAACTTGTGTCTTGGAAGTGTTGATTTTTGCATTAGAGGCAGCTGAGTAAGTACTCAGATGGGAAAAACATCGATCCAGATCAGCTCGATTTCGTATAAATACCAAAGTATCATCTGCATAGGCTAAAATCTTCGCGGCTGGAGGGCCTAATAAACTGGGGAAGGAGCTTGGTATAGAGTAACCTTGGAATTCCTGATCTAATAAAAAACGTTGAAGAAGTGGTTCAAGAGCAAGGTTAAAAAGTAGGGGGGAGAGAGGGTCGCCTTGACGTACTCCTCTTTTTTGAACGATAGAAGGTGAAATGTGACCATTGACATTAACAGATAATTGAGTGTTAAAAAAAAGGGAGATAATACAATTAATTAAGCTAGAAGGGAATCCATAATGAGATAAAACTTGTTGAAGATATTCGGGATGTATACGGTCGTAAGCTTTCAGTTGATCGATTGTCAAAGCTATTGATGGGTTTTGGGTACGAGTAGCATGGTCCATAATTAGGCGCACCAACATCCCATTATCAGCTATATACCGCCCATGAATGAAACCGGTTTGATATTGGTTAATAAGATTAGTAGCGACACGAATCATACGGCTATTGAGAATGCGAGTGAAAATTTTACAGTCAGTATTAATAAGAGCGATGGGACGCCAATTTTGCAAAGAGGAAAGGTTTCCTTTTTTCGGTAATAAACACAAACAAGTCTTGGTCCAAGATTCAGGAAATTTCGCTTCCGAAAGAGCATCGTTATAGACCTGGAGTATTAAATCTTGAGAACCTTGATGCAGAAAAATTAAATCCAAAATAGAATAAGGAAGGCCGTCAAAACCAGGGCTACTTTTTTTTGAACATCTTTTAACCTGAGTCAATAATTCATCTATAGTAATAGGAGCAGTTAATTGGTCTCTAACTTGAGGTGATAAACCACAAGATGGAGAAAGATTAGAGAGCAAATCATCCACAGCGACTTGTGAAATTGGAGTAGGAGTATAAAGAGATGAATAAAATGAACAAACAGAATTATGTAAATGAGGAATAGAGGAATTGATAATATTAGTATCAGGATGTTGAAGAGAAGGTATCGCACGTTGAGCGGAACGTATTTTAATTGTTCTTTTGAGATAACCGGCTGACTTTTCGCCTCTTTCCCGAAAAGCAACGGAGGCCCGCAATGCAAGATTGTCCATTTGTTCCTGTTGTAATTGAGCAATGGCTGCTTCAATGGCTGATATTTGAGTGCAAATGATGTTATAACGGGAAGAGCGACGGCACAATTTGTTCCGCAGTTTTTGTAAATGTCGAATTTCGGAAGTGCGCTGATTATCTTTTTTTCTACTGAATTTACGGCAGACTTGTTGAACCCGGGTTTTAACTTGATCCCAATCTAATTGGGTGTTGGAAGAGTCAAGTTGTGTATTACAAATTTGGTCAAGTGTTGCTTGTAGTGCATCGCAAAAGTCCGAGTTGTGTATCAAGGCTGGGTTGGCTCGCCATAGACCTTTTCCAGTTTGGTTGGTAAATCGTAAGCTAGTAGAAATAATTGCATGATCGGTCCAAAAAAGATCTAAATATGCTAAATCAGGGTTGTAACAGTGAGGAGTGATTTCTGGGGCTGTGAAAATGTGGTCAATCGATGATTGACCAAGATGCGATTTAAAGGTAGGTAATTGAAGAGAAGAAGTGAGATTGAAAAAGGAAGAAGAAAGAAAATCAAGCCATGCAACAGGTGCCTTAAGATAGGACGAGTCAGACCGGGTATAAGAATAATTAAAATCGCCTAAAATAAAACAACGAGATAGTAAGAAAGTGAGAGAGGGGGATTGAAGAAGAGAAAGAAGCGTAGAAAAAAACAAATAACGAAGTTGGTCAGGTGCAGGTGCATAAATGTTAAAGATATAGAAAGGTTCGAAAGAAGAATTAATATCAGAGACAGTGACCAAAAGGCCACGGCCGTCCAATGTGTGAAGTAGAGGAGTAATAATAATGTTAGGAGAAAAGCACACTAATCCACAATATGTAGACCAGTGGCAGGAATGAGCGTGAAATTGGTTAGAAAGAAGCTGTTCGTAATTAGTATTAGGAATTTTAGTATCTTGTAACGCTAGTATATCAAAGTGCATAGAGCGTAGGTAACGAATATAATTTTTTTGTTTTTGTTGTTGTTGATTTAAAGTGCCACCGACTTTAGCAAGACGACGACAGTTAAGTGATGCAATTTTTAGCATTTATTATCTATATATATTTTTTTTTTTTTTTTTTTTTTTTTTTAAAAAAAAGAAAAAGGATATAGGATTATCTCTTACGATAATCCTCCAGAAGGAGTAGTCAGGTCAGAGGGAGGGTCATCAACGTCCTCCATTTCTTCATCTTCGTCGTCAGCGTCTTCATCCGAATCTGATGATGAGCTGCTGGCATAGACATAATCATTATCATCCTTATCAGGAGAAAGTAATGGGCCATGGATAAGCAGACCAGTCAAGTCCTCAAGGTGACCACAAGGAGCAATACTACGTAGTTCTTGATCTGCATTATGTTCCTGTGGTATGCCGGAACTGGTAGGACCGCTAAGTGGAATATCAGAGGCCTTATTCTTGGGAGATTTCACTAAAAGAGTTACTTTTTTTGGAGTTTTGTTAGCTGGTGGTACCTCACTTTTCTTACCTGTAGGCGGGGGACCAGAATGAGCTGTATGAGGTGATGGTTGAGACGATTGGGACGGATGAAGTGCTCGAGAAGGATCAATTTTTTTGCGAGTGTTTTTTTCCTTTGTGGTAGTTGACTGGGATGGTTGACGTGTTGATTTTGGTACTGATGAAGGTAAATGTTTAGTGTGATGACCTTCGTCTCCGATACGACTTTTTTTGTGACTGAGCGAATTATTAGGATATGGGCAAGCTACAGCAATATGAGTCGTTTGATTACAATTGAAGCAACGCCGGTTAGGACGATCTGGACAGTCATTCAACGCGTGAGTTGTTTCATGACAGTAGCGGCAGTAAACGCCCATGTCGGCCCAAGTGGCAAAAAAACTACGGGTATTCTCGGTGTCTGAGTTATTCCAGCACATTCTGTGCGTTAGATCGGCATACTGTATATTAGGTAATCTGCCTAAAATAGCAAAACCACGACCTCCGAACCAACCTCCACTAGGTTCTTCATATAAGCACATTTGAAGAACGTTCCCATAAGGAGAGAGACATGAACGGAGACCAGATTCTAAATCATCACGAGGTATAATTGGAAGTTTTTCCAAACGGACTCTAATTACTTGATGATCGGGAGGAAGAGAACGAACGGCATTGTAGGACACCGAATCAGAAACAGCAAGAGGTGTAGCACAAGCTTGCTCACAAGCTTCTGCGGAATTCAATATAAGCTCAACTATAATTCGACCATTTTCCCGATGAGTAGTGGTACCAAGACCGATACCAATGGGGAAGGCCATACGAGCTTTATTGTGAAAGACTTTTGACCTAGTTTGTCTTCAGTAACGTCGTATAACACACTGAATTCTTCGGTGCCACGACGATACATATGTGCAGGTGGCCCATTAGAGGAAGCAGATGGTGGATTAGGACTAGATGGCGTATTGGAAGAGTGGTGTAAGGTGGTGATTTTTTGTCCTCGAAGTGCTTGAGCATACGAGCGAAAAGATGGAATTTTTGTAACTGGGGTCGAAGATGTGGTTGCTGAGGTAGAAGGAGAAACTATGGTGGATTGGTGGATTGAGGTTAATGGTGTTGTTGTTGTTGTTGTTGTTGAGGAAGTTGATGTTGGTGATGTGGACGGTATGTCCGTGGTTGGAGAAGGATTTCCTTCGAAATGAAGAGAATCGGAAAGAGCCATGATTCATTATACTTTTATTGCTATGGTAGCAACTGAACTGTTTCACCCGCAACCCTGAAACTTTCAGTCCGCTTTTTATTAGCATGATTTCTTTTTTCCCGCCCAGGTTTTTCAGGTACAAATATTTGCTATTGTTTTGTTACCTCCTTATTCGTGATCTTGCCGAATCCCCCCTCCCCCCCCCCCCAAAAAAAAAGAAAGCTGAAAGTCGATTAGAATAGTTCATTCGACTACGGAAAGATGACACGCGGCATTCTCAACCATCTATACTGAATTGTTACATATTAGGTATAAAGATCTTTTAAATATCTGGAATCAGCAGGTTTGTAAAGTATAGCATACTTGTTTTTCTGCACTAAAGAATGGCCAGTGATAGTATATTAGGAACTCATTTCTTGGGCTGGAGTTCGACAATATCGACATGTGTCATTAAAGCAAAAATAAATCCGCATCAAGTCTTGTAGGAGGAGAATCAAATTATGATACTTATACAGTGATAACCTTCTTTGTTGCAAGACATCTATGATATCAATCAGCATAATTACCCGTCTTCTTTGATGCTCTATATTTGCTAGTGTATGTTCTGGATTACTGAACATTATAAACAATATAGATCTAAACAGCAAGCCTACTTGCAGGATGTTTTTTTTAAAAAGAAGAAATACCCATGAAACTTTTGTTGTGCAAGATAATTGTAGTGTATAACTGATATATTATTCATTAGTAATGATAAAATGGCAGACAAGAAAATATCTTGACAGTTTTTTCTTTTTTTTTTTTTTTTGTAATAAGGTGGTGATAATCTTTTTTATTATTTAGTTTGTAAGTGGGCGAGTAAATTGAGAAGAGGATGTTAATTGCGGGAAAAAAATTATGGAAAGTTTAATCTGTTATTGGTGAAGTCAACATGAATAATATTTTGAAGTGGCCGTCTTACAAGTTGATATCCATTCCATACAGTATCAAATGTGTCTACAGTCCTTTGATTCTCGCTTCTTGTCACTCGTAAAAGTAACAGATTTTGTGCATTTCGTAAAAAATATTCAAAGATATTGAGATTTTGGATATGATTGCCACAAAAGTCCAGAACAGCAAGGTTAGGTAATTGTCCTACTTGAGCAAGAAAATCGCGATTGAAAAGTCGTCCAAAAGCTGGGAGCTCCAAAACTTGGACCTGATGTCGAATATTGATCATCTCTTGGACAAGATGTGTAAGTTGTTGATGAACAATACGACTTGGTTGGGATTGCGTCAGATGAATATTTCGTAGTGTTGGGATATGTACCAAATGATTCAGGATATTCTGATTGAATCGGTTTATCTTGAATGTTTCCAATATACCTTGTTCTCTTGCAGCTAAGAGAAACTGATGGAGAGGACGAAAATCCATCCGACGAATTTCAGGATATATAATGGTAGCGTGGCGTAACTGCCGTCTTGTTGTCATTGCGTGAATAATTGCTCCATCCAGTTGTTGGCAACTTTTCCCAATCGTAATGCTTTGTAGATTAGGACAGCGAGTTATTGCTTCTACTATGGCTGCCGAAGAACAAGTGATATTAATTAACTCGAAACTTGTCAGATTCGTGAGGTTGACTGCGTTTTGTAAAGGAACAGAAGTCACATCTTGCAGTAACATTTCATTTGTGAGTGGCATGGCGCACCGGAAATTTGTCAAAGTGTTTTGGTTGACATGTTGCATATGAACTACAGGATTGGCTGCGATAAGTTGATCTACATTAAAAACCCGCAGTCCAGGTACAAATTGTTGTTGTGGCTGTTCAGGAATACTGTTTGCTTCCCGGTCATACATTTCCCAAGTTGCTTCGTCGTCATTGTCGTTGTTGATACCCAAATACATTAATTGTTGGTTATGGTGAAATATGTTGTCGAGCTGCTGTGTCACATCTTGTAGTCTGTTTTGTTGCTGGGCATTGTCTATGACATTTCGGCGAGTTGGTATATTTGATAAAAAATGTTGGTTGGACGCAGGACGAAAAGGATAGAACAACTGGCCCATTTCTTCAAAGATCCCAAGGCGAAGACATCGGATCCGGGGACATCTTCCCAAGACAGACCAAATACGCTGCCAGGAGTAATTTACTCCTAAGCACAAATACGTAAGATTACGAAACCTTTCTTGAGGCATTACCCGGAGGTGGGGATGCACAATTGGGTTATTGTGTGGCAGCATATCTGGTAGGGCAGATCTTACGGTTTTGATCGTGAAATGGGTCAGATTTGGAAAGCTTCTAATAGTTTCTAACAGCGGGATATCGTTAATGGCACCTGCAATTACCAGCTTTGTTACCGTCAGGTGAAAGTATTCAGTGTCGGTCAAAAAAGTCTCATAATCGACTAAACTGCATGAAAGTATGCCTATTACATTAATAAAACATAGTGTCAGAAAGCGATCATTGTTCAGCATATACCACTCACCACTTTCGTTTTGATAATTGTACTTTTCTATTAACTTACGAAGTTCCTGAATATTATCACATCCGCACTCATATAGCATTACCATTGTTTCGTGAAGTGACATTGGAGAAGCGGCAGTAAATAAGCTTAGGTCAACATGACGTACATGATGACCTAAGCATCGACGTAAAAACCCATTTCTGTGAGGGTTAACCTCTTGCAAACCGCGGTCCAATGGTACCCACATGTTTAAATTGTTGAAAGTTCCAGCCAGTCGTAAATTTACGAATACCCGTCTGGCATATAAAGGTATTATGTTATACCAGTGGTGATTGACCAACATGCAAAAGAAGACGTCTAACGGGGTCAAGTATCCCATCAGAAGTGATCTTAACTCGCTTGGCAATCTATTCAAAGGATCGTTGTAGAAAAAAGGATTGTCCTATAAAAGATAAAGCACCAAAAAAAGTACATATACATTTAGTTCACTTGCGCCAAAATAACAATACTTTTTTTATATTATCATATAGTTTTATTTTACTGTTTGCATCCATAAACACGTAATATTTTTTTATCTTTTGCATACTTCGGTGAAGTACTAACCATTTTAAAGCTTTATCAGAATGATAGTGATTTAAGGTTGCAGGTTGATTATGAAAGAAAATAAAAATAAACTGAGTGACGTTGTCGAGGTTATGAAAAAGATCAGAAGAAAAAAAAAGTGATGTTATCATTACTACTGGTCAGTTTTATATATGCATAAGCTTTGGTGACTGCTTCCAAGAACAAAGAAATTGAATTTGATTGTACTGCTTAATAATACTTGATATAATCATGTACGATATTACTTGAGAAAAAAAGGATACATATTATTATTCAATTGCTGCTTGATGTAAACTAGATTTTATTGTTGGTTTCAACACTAAACTAACTACAGTGTATTCAAGCTTAAGTATGAAAATAACAGTTATATAAATGGAACATGTACAGAAGCAACTACGTGTACCAAATCATTTTTTGTTGAATGAACGATGTTTATAAAAACAACCCCACTTTTTATTTTTACCCCTTCTTTTTTTTTATAATTCAGGATGACTATTTGTGAAAAGGTTTAGTTACGTAACAGCTTAAATTTTTATCAAATGTTATTGTCATCAGAATTACGTAAATAGATGATATTATTAATGCGCACGCATAAAGACGAGCAAGGTCAAAAGATTTCATCATATATCATGTTCTGTAAATTTTTTTTTCTACCGTATCTTATTTATTTAACCTCTGGTAACAATAAAAGTTTTATTTATACACTGTGCCGATATACGGAAAAATCAATCAGAATGTATAGTGAAGCTGAAGAATTGCATAATGTACACACCCGCTTTAAAAGATATACGGAATGAAAAATTGCTCTTTTTTTATAAGTAGGCACCATGCGTAGACTTTTTAGAAACACAGCCTTATCGATCATATCAAAATAGTCTATAATTAATCATTACGTACCGTTTTATTTGTTCTTAATTGACACGTTGTGTGGTAGTTTCGTTTGGTCAGACCAAAGTAAAGGTTCACGTCATTCGTGATTTAGAATTTGATCTTTGGATGGTCATGTGACCACTTAAGTACGTATAAATCTGGGATCTTTTTTATCTCTTTTACCTTTTTCTTTTAATTGACTTTTGACAGACTTTACAACAAGGGAAACTCTACCACGTGTCATAATTTTATCTTTCAAGGATGGTGATCATCTGACTGTTATAAGTGAATCCGTCTTATCAACTATAATTATGCCTCGATGTCGCCGATACAATATTCAAGTAATAAAATTTTATTTACATGTGGGCTTTTCATAAGTTTTTATTGTGTAGTTCATATAGTACATAAAGTGGATTATACACATTACTCTCTTCATTATAAGTGTTTGGCACGTAAACGGAATATTCGCATGCACTTGAGCTTTATCCTTTTTATTCGGGAGTGAGGGAAGAACTACTGATAATAATAACAGCTTACAATGCTAATATGATTAAAAAAATAAAGTTTATTTATCTAATAAAAATAAATTATAAACTTTTTGAACAAAATAGCAAAGTAATATTTATTAAAGAATGGATTATAGAATATTTTGGAATATAGCTCGATGTTGTTGTGATAAATAATATGTTGCAATAGCAACAACACCTAGGGTAACAGTGATAGTTATAGATTTTGATGATGATGATCTAGTTAATGGGTGTTGAGAATCGTCATTTGAACTATTATTAAAGTCTAAATGTGTAAGTGAGATTTTTCTTTTATTTTGCCACGTATATAGACATATATGAATTTATAGGTATTCATATTTGTAACAGAAAAATGTTGGTAGAGCCATTAAAGAAACTGATCATATACTTACTTGTTAGGTTCTCTTAAGTTAAGCATTCCCCAAAACCGTTTTGTTGATAATGTTCTTCCTTTAGCAAATGCGATAGCCCAATCACCTAATGATCCAAAAGGTGTAAAAATATACCCTTGTTTCTATATATAATAATAATATGAAGCAAAATTAGCAAAAATAACAATCACAACAGTAGTACTAAATGATATGTCAAATCGTCAATATATTTATATTAAATACCTTGCCAAATGTAATGCCCATTAAAAACTTGTTATTTGCTTTGTATGTCCGAGTGGGTTCTTTGCCATTTATGGAACTTTGAATATTTGTTGTGATCACACGCGTATGCCCTGTACTTCTGCCAGCCAACTTGAATTCATCAATATCCGCCACATCACCAGCTGCATAAACGTTTTCAAACCCAGGTGCATCCACTTGAAGTGTGGGTTTGACTTTAATAAATCCACCTCTGGTGGCCAATGGAACAGGCGTATCTTTGAGCCATTGTGTTGCTGCACTCATACCAAACATCAACATGACTAAATCTACATCTAACTTGACACCTTTACGTGTCAACAAACTTTCTTTGGGTTTATAAATTGTTTTTTTAATCTGATTATTGTCGGATAATTCGACGATATCATCCAAAATAACCTTGACATTATTTCTTTGTACTTTTTCTAACATTTGAGCTCGCGGTGTATCTGGGATATCATCGTTTAATAAACGTTTTTGATCGTGGACCAAGGTGATTTTCTTGTCTGCATATTTTTCTCTAATTTCACCAACAACTTCAACACCTGTAGGACCACCGCCGACAATTAAAATAGAATTGGCTTCTTTAACCATCGTTTGTATTTCACGTTGTTCTTGGTTAGCTGTTTCAATATCTAAAGCTTCAAGCATAGAAGGTGTTGGGTAACGAATACCAGTAGCGATTACTGCATAAGCAAATGGTAATTCCATAGAACCTTCAAACGGTTTATCAAGATAAAGGGTATTTTTATTGAGTCCCACAACTGTAGCTTGTACCACAATGTTCTTTTCATTATCTCTGAAAGTATGTGTATATGGTATCACATTATTGATATGTTCAACAGCAGCACGAGGACCAGCAATAATATGATAAAAGTAAGATTTCTATTATAAATTATTTGCAAGTTTTAAAATTTATCACCTATCATGTCAAAAAAGAACAATGACAATAACAAAAAAGAACGTGTATCCTGTCCGTTTACCTTGTCAACAAGAATAATTCTAAATTTATTATTGCTCTCAAAAGAAAATTTTTTTTCAAAGGTTTGAGCAAGTCGAACACCGGCATAACCACCTCCAACAACCACAATATTTTCAAATTGTGTCATAATAAAAAAAAACCTTAAAAATAGAATATAGAAGCAGTAAAGGAAGTTGAAAAAAGGTGGTTTTCATTGTTATTTATATTTGATTTCCACCATAATTATCAGATTAAAGTTCACCGAGTTTGCGCGCCCTCTTATTTTTCAATTCCAGAATAAAAGCGGGCCCGAATTTAACCGGTCTGTTTATTTATTAAGCTAGATCATTTTATTCGGATCACACTCCCCGACCCAAAAATTATGCAAAAGCATTTTCTGTAAAAGCCTACAAATAATTAATATAATATCATAACTATTTCGCGCATCTTCGGCAAGTGTAAAAAATAAACTTGGATTAGATTATTGAAAATATAGTATATTCATATAACACAAACGCTGTAGGTTATATTCACCCCCAATATAACTTATTATACATATTATGAATAATAATAATGTAATATGACTATAGGTTAAACCTTTTTGTAATATTTATTAAATGGAAGACTAAGATGACCTTCGCCAATGGGCATGTGATCGCTTCCTTGCGGTACAGAATGGATTGACAGTTATATACAAAAGAGCGAAGAGGTATCAACTGAAAAACCCCTCATTGAGGGGAAAAGTTAAACTAGTAGGGAGGGAGGAAGATAAAAGCTAAGTATAAGGTAGAAACGTAGGAGAAATAAGACTAAGTTTATCGAAGGTAAGATAAGAAAAATAAATAAGAAAAAAATAAAAAAAAAACAAGAAAGAAAAGACACTATGTGTTTGCGGAAGATTCATGTGTGTGTGGTGGGGGTGTAATGTCCAGAGCATCTTCAAGATCCGGTTCAGCTTCATCGAATGCGTCATCAGGATGGCTCAAACGATCGATTTCACGAAGCACTCGTATAAGAGCACTCCGGACTTTTGGCCACTTCCCCAATGTCAAGCCAACTTCGGAGCGTGGTAGATGATTCATGATAAAGTCAAGAGGCTGCAATTCAGTTGATGTTGATGGAATAATACCAAATACGGCGAGAAGTTCATTAATCAGAGGCTGTAGCATTGGACAAATAGCATAGTGTTCTCTTTTAGCGGCAGGAAGGCCACAACGGTAGTTCTTGAGGGGATATGGGGGCAGCCAGTGCATACGCCATTTAATTAGCCGGTGTTGATCACGTGAAAATGCTGGCAGATAGGGTATTGGATCAATAATGCGTTTATCACGAAGGCATCGAATTGTTTTCCGTGCGCCCTTTCTTCTGTACCAAGAGGGTCTTTTGGTGGGTTGTTACTTTTTTATAATTTTTTGTATAATTGATGAAGTGGATTATTTGATGTAAGGTGTTTCCATTGTTTGTCACAATTTTTATTCTATAGGAAGGATAATTCAATTGATCGAGCTAAGGTGGTAACAGGTAAGTCTTGAAGGCGTGTTACATGTAATGACTATAATTCTGGGAGAGGAAAAGTGATATAATATTCGTTTTAAATTATGTTCGTTCTATTAGTACGTATGAATCAAGTTTTATTAAAATTATTATTAATACCATATATATGATAATATACGTATCTAAGCTTTTGACGCGCATATGAAATCATTCCACTTGATGATATCACTTGACTTGGTTCATTCTGATATTCCAGTTTTTCTCCAGCTCAGGATTCAATGTACTGTTTTAACAGTTATATTGTGTAAATTCTTATTATCAATCCCAAATTTATCCGAAACTTGACATTTTTCGAGATATGATCTAACACTTGATTCAAAAAATTATTATCACCCAGGCCTGCAAAGTTGATACAGTTCGTAAGCCGTTGAAAACGAGTGTTGGTTAATGTTAGTAACTAACATATCGACAGTAACTCCTTGACAAAACCTAAGATTGGTTTTTTTTTATTGTTTGAGTATATTCGCTGTTACTGTCTTTGTTGGTTATAGATGCTGTTATAGACATTGACGTTTCCATTGAACTAGTTGTTGCTGTGAATAATGCATTTTTCTTTTTACTTAGAGTAACACGATCAAGAACAAGTTGCTCCAAGCAAGGAAGGTGATACATTATATTCTCTATATTAATTGTGAGATTTTCTCTGTCATGACTTTTCTTCTTCTTATCATTATCTGATATTTATATATCAATTATCTTGAAGAGCCTAGCGATCAAAAATGCTATGCCATTGAAACCAAATCTTCTTGATAAAATGATTCACAATAAGTTAAATGTAGTTCCTGATATTGCTCAGCTTATAGTATAATGAAAAGCATTAAATTGTGTTACCTTATTATATTCGGTTGTGAAACGTTCTATACTTTTACCATAAATAAACACATCGCTATAAGATAAATATTTATATGCAGGTCGTCCAAAATTATTTGTTGAAAGATGCATGTCGTTGTTGTTATTAATTTTGTGAGGTGATTTATTCATCCATATAGTTTGTGATGACAGGAATGTAACATCAACTCAATTCAGTATTAAACGATTATAGACTCTCAGGGGAAAAGTTAAATAAAAATGTTCGAGACCATTTAATACGGAAATGCATTAGTGGAGTATTTTCGGAGCAGTTTCAGTAGGTTGGAATGGTAGCTCGCAATATTCTACTTGTCGTATTGCTTTCTTTATTGTGTTATCAGCTTCTGTTAGTTTAATGCTATCTCCTCGTTTTTTACATGAATCAAAACTGTCAAAAACTTTAGTGCTGTTATAATATCAGAGACGCTTAAGGCTTAGATACGTACCTTGAAAAAATCATACAAAGTATATTTTGAACTTGATCATGACGAGTAGTGATAATATCTAGACTGATGAGTAAATATTAAAGGCTTTGATTATAATGTACATTGTTTACTAAGTTATCAATGTAATAAAAGGATAGAATGTACTCAAATAAGTTACTAGAACATATATGTTGTGAAAATAAACTCTCCAAGGGTGGGAATAAGAAGCGTAAGATTTTATATCTGTTATTATTATTATTATTTACATGTCCTGATATTTGAACATTCCATATAAACAAGAAAATCAGCGTCGGACGTTGTTTCATTTTGATCTATTAGTTCCGCCTCACGAATGCTATTGCCACTAATGTTATATCGTGGCAGATTATGAACAATGTATGATGAAGATGATAAAAAAAAGAACGCCAAGTTATACAAACTCGAGAACATTGTATACGCCCCCGTAAAGTTAAATAAGAAAATAAGTGATTAAATACATCATAGGGTAGAATGAAAGATGAGTGGTTATTATTTAACGTATCATATAAAAATTTAGTGAGTTAAAAATTATTAAAAAGCAAATTTTATTTCAAAGTAAAACATTAAAAGATAAATAACAATGTAAATCAAGTAAAAGATGTCTATATACAAGGATGATAATATTACATGATATATATGCATGTATATGTATATATGTGTGTATTTTTTTTAGGAGGGGATTGATAGAGGTTTTTCTTTACTCGTCACTCATTTCTTCATCTTGATCCATAGGTTCTTCTACTACATAATCACTTTGACTTTCATGATTACGCATAACTTCCAAAGTATCTTCACTAGTAACATCCACTTTAGCTGTTTCACCAGGTCGAATACCACCATCAAGAATAAGTCTTGCAAGAGAATTCAATAAACGTTGTTGAATTACACGATTCAATGGACGAGCACCAAATACAGGTTCATATCCATTTTCAGCCAACCATTGTTTCGCAGCTGGTGAAACATCCAACTTGATCTTTCTATCATCGAGACGTTGTTGAACTTCTTCCAAACGAACATCTACAATATCCGTAATATTATTCTTGGATAATCGTTCAAAAATAACAATTTCATCAATACGATTGGTAAATTCAGGACTGAAATGTTGTCGAACAATTTGTTGAATTTGTTCCTTGAGAATGATTGAATCAGGGGATGTACCATGAGCCGATTGTTCAGCCAATAAATGAGCACCTAAATTGGATGTCATGACGATAATAGTGTTACGGAAATCAATCTTGCGGCCCTTGGAGTCATGGATAAAACCTTCATCGAGAACTTGTAAAAGTACGTTGGCAACATCTTTGTGTGCTTTTTCTAATTCATCCAAAAGAACAACGGAATAAGGTTTGCGACGAACAGCTTCAAATAGCCCTCCTTCTTCATGACCAACGTAACCAGGTGGTGCACCAATTAATTTAGCGACACTGTGTTGTTCCATCAATTCACTCATATCAATACGGATAAGAGCACGTTCATCATTGAATAAGAATTCGGCCAAAGTTTTACACAATAATGTTTTACCAACACCAGTTGGGCCAAGGAACATGAAACTGGCTAATGGTTTGTTTGGGTTTTGAAGGCCGGCCTTGGTAAGACGAATGGCATTACTAACAGCTCGAATAGCAGGATCTTGACCGACAACCTTATGACGTAATTCAGATTCCATCTGTAATAACTTTTCACGTTCGCTCTTGGCCAAGTTTGTAACAGGGATACCAGTCCATCGGGAAACGACTTCCATGATTTGTTCAGGTCGTACCAATTCACTTAAAACAGGTTGATTATCTGGATTAGCAGCCATTTCAGCCAATTTTTGTTGCTTTTGTTCCATTAAAACTTGAATTCGATTCTCCACATCAGGAATAGCATAATATTCAATATCAGCAGCAGTATCCAAATCGTATCGATTCCTTGCTTCCACAGCTTTACTTTTCAATTCATCCAATTTTTGTTTGAGATCACGAATTTCATCCAATCGACCCTTGTCCATATCATATTTAAGTTTAAGTGGTTTAAGTTGTTCTTGTACTTGGGCCATTTCTTCACGCACTTTACCCAAACGTTCTTGTGATTCTTTGTTATTTTTTTCCTTGGAAAGAGCCATGGCTTCAATTTCAAGTTGGAAGTGACGACGTTCCAAGATATCAATTTCTTCTGGTTTGGAATCAAGTTGAACACGAGTATTGGCAGCGGCTTCATCAATTAAATCAATAGCTTTATCAGGTAAAAATCGAGTAGTGATATATCTGTCAGAGAGTTGAGCAGCAGAAACTAATGCAGAATCGGTAATCTTGACACCATGATAATTTTCATAACGTTCTTTTAAACCACGAAGAATTGAAATAGTTGCTGGAACGGAAGGTTCACCTACATCGACTTTTTGGAAACGACGTTCGAACTATAAAAGAAAATTACGATAATTGGTTAATATTATGGAACTTTCCTTAATATAACAGTCAAAAAAAATACAAATATGAAAACTTACGGCTGGATCTTTTTCAATTTCACGATATTCGGTAACTGTGGTAGCACCAATACAGCGTAATTCACCACGTGCCAACATGGGTTTTAATAGATTGGCAGCATCCATAGATCCTTCACCTTTTCCTGCGCCCAAAACAGTATGAATTTCATCAATAAATAAAATCACACCTTCTTTTGATTCCTTGACTTCCTTGAGTACTGCTTTAAGTCGTTCTTCAAATTCACCACGATATTTAGCACCAGCAATCAAAGCACCCATATCCAAAGCAAATAACTTGCATTGTAATGTTTGTGGTACATCACGTTCAACAATTCTTCTTGCAAGACCTTCAACAATGGCTGTTTTACCAACACCAGGTTCACCAATCAAGACTGGGTTGTTCTTGGTTCGGCGTGCCAAGACGCGAATCACGCGTCGAATTTCATCATCACGACCAATTACGGGATCCAATTTACCACTATGAGCCATTTGTGTCAAGTCAATAGAATATTTACTTAAAGCTTCATAGACTTCTTCAGCATTCTTGCTATCCACACGTCGAGTACCACGAACTTGAGAAACAGCATTTTCGAGTGATTGCTTGGTAATGCCTGCTTGTTTCATGGGATCAAATGATTGATTGTCATCAGCTAAAGCCAAGATAACGTGATCAACGGCAATATAAGAATCCTTTTGTTTTTTCATATGTGATTGAGCATTTCGTAATAACTTGGCTGTGCCTGATCCAATTGATATTTCAGCAGGTGGAGGGTCTTGAGTAGGTAAATTCACCATCATTTTCTTGTAACCTCTTTCAACTGTGGATGGTTCACCACCCGCTTTATCGATAATAGACTTGAATAAGGATTGACCATCAACTTCGTCAAAGAGAGCACATGCTACATGAGCAGGATATATTTGGATATGACCAAATTCGCGAGCTAAACTTTGAGCAATTCCAAGTGTTTTTTCGACTTTTTCGGTAAATTCTAATCCTGCCATAATTATTGTTTATGTGTCAAATAAATGTGTGTGAGAAAGGATTAAAGGAAAGTAGAAAAAAAATATAATATATAATAAGATTATTTGAGGGGTTGATAAAAATTGTCTTAAAAAAATGAAAGGGAGGGGTTTCTTTTATATCTTTTATCCGGGCTTATTTTATGCAATTTACTGGGGTTTTCTGGATTTTGGATGAAGATACCAGAAAATAGAAAAGTTCGTTCGTTCTGTTTCTGGCATATTATAGAAGTTGCTAGGTGTTTGGCATCACGTGAATAAGCGGTGTTTTGTTTTTAAAAACTTTAATTACCCATATTGGATATAAAAAATCAACAGATTTATACCTATAAAAAATAATTTGCTTTGAATATTTATTATTCATTGATTCCATATCTATGCTAATTATGAAAAGCAAGGATTAGTATAGCAAAAGAAAAGAAAAATCTTATCAATATCATTATCTATATACCAGTCTGCTATATACAGTACGTAACCAACAAGTTACAAATACTTATATTTTATACACAAATGTTTTAAAATATACAATTATCACATTGAAATTTTGTGTCAAATGAATTAAAGCTAGATATACATGAAAATATATAATATTTTTCTTGTTGTTTTTTCAATGAGTTGATCAAAGAGCCGTATTTCTATCTTTATAACTTAAGAGCAAAGAAAGTTGATTTATCAGCTGCATAAAAAATGATTAACTGCAGATTATGTGAAGCGGCATATAAATTTTTATTTTTCTCCTTGAAGTACGTAGTGGATAACTAAAGGTGGGGTAATACACATACTTCTATTTGTTTATTCATTCGCTACTGAATTTATTGTTTTTAGTAACGCTTGTTATCTATATTGTATCATTTTTCTTAATTCAAATTCTGCACATGGGGTACGTAGTTTAGTTTGCTTTTATCATGATTAGTTTTTGTTGCTGCCATTTGGTGTACAACTAGTACTGTACATTTATAAATAATATATATACGTACAAAAAAAATGTGTAATAACTGAGGAAGGGAAAAGTTAAACTAGTAAAAAAAAACTATAATAGCGGGGGGATTGAATATGTTATAGAGTATCTCGCACAAGAACAAAAATAATTAGAGAAATACGTAGGAATAATTTATCTAAGCAATCTTTTGCATTTTGTATCACAACTTGGATATATTTACTCTCTAGAAAAAAAAAACAAGGATCAAAATTCTCAAAGATATTACTGATGTCATATATTAACTTTTTTTTCCCTTTTTTTTGCAAACCTTTTTAAGTCTTTTTATTGGTAAGAAAAAATAGATTATAGTTTGATCAGGTGTTAATGATGCTGGTGATGGTCTAATGGCGTTTTCAATGATGTTGTTTCTGGTATTCTTTTCTTGCTCGAAAACATTATTTTGTTTGAAAAAAAGCAGTATGATTGTTACTACTCTTGATCTATGTATTATCAAAATGACCATTTATTGAAGATTTATTATCAGAATAAATATTTTTTATGATTCCTGTACAAGTAGGAATATTAGTATTTTCATATTCGCCCGCGTCAATAAGATCCGATAAAATATAGTCAGGTATCTCTGCGCGATATCCAAGAGCCAGCGTTTTCAGCATAAAACAATGATAAATGACGGTCGTAGTCCATTTGCTGAGACAAAGAGAATCGCTATTACAATCCACAAATGAACAACGATAGAATTTATAATCTATCCACTTTTTGGTTGCTAATTCTTTCTCGCTTTTTATGTTTTTACAATAACCGGAGCTACTGGTATGTAATTTTAGATAAGCCAGTTATAACAATATTCATTCGCTAATAATGTCGATGTTCTTCGAAGGAAAGACAGAGGTGGATGAAAGTGTTGCTGAAATGATGATCATAGTCTTGGGGTGACGTAAAGATAACATGTGCCAGTTTAGAGAAAGCTACAATAAGTAGCACGATTGCTTTATCCACCGAAATATTAGATTGATTGAACTCCACTTGTTACTGCGATACAAAAAGTTTTGTGAGAAACTGCGTATTTAAATTAAAGCAGAAGTTAACAAGGTTTATAGATGCTGGCACTATATTAAGAATAAACGAAATAAAAAGCTTTTATTTTTCACATGACCATTGTTGATATCGTCTTTCTCATCATTCACAACTGCTATTGAAAGAACGCTTTCTTTATACTATATACTTTTCAAAATATTGATACATCAGTATGTGATATAACATTTTATGAGTAAAACATAGATCTCGCAAAATTATAAGTAATATAATTGATATCTCTACCAATAACTCATGGAATCATAGATTTCTTTAGATAATAACATTATCTAGGTACGCTCAAGGTTTTTACATATTATTGATGGCACATTTTAATTTCCCAAGTTAATGCATCTTATATTTTCAGCTTGGTGTATTTGATCATTCTTTTTTATTTGGTCCAAATCGCTTATAATATATATTATTATAAGTCCTCTATTGCGAAAAAAAAATCATAAGCGTAAGAATATAATTAGAAATGATGACCCTCAAGCTGAAAGTTAGCAACATGTACCACGCACGATTACGTATTAGGATAATATGTTTATCGCCCATTGCTTTATTCTAATACGTAGCCCTTCGTACAATTAGTTATTACTATCAACCTTTTTCATAATAATAAATATATATATGTTACTATGATAACATTACTGGATGTTGTTAACAACGAACGTGATTTCATCCTGAAAAACTAAATTGTAAATTCTAGGAACATTCCATTAAAAATTCCCTCCGACACCAAGAAAAAAAAAATTGAGCCGTCTTTTTTTTTTAGCTTTAACCTCTTTTAAACAAACTATAATAAAATGCTTCAAAATCCTTCTCTTAATCAAGGCAGTAATGACTCAACCGATGACAACAAAGCAATGTCACTCTTAAGTACCTTTATGCTTCAAGGATGGGTAACTATAAAATACATTTTACCTCGGATATTAAAGAAAAAGGTTTTTTTTTTTATCTATTTTAACATAATAATCATTTTAGGTCATGACCGATCAAGCATGTACGGTACCTGGTTGTCCTGTCCCCATCATGCGATCAAAAGACGGATCGATTCGTTTCTGTGTAAAACATGATACATTACCAACAACATCTGCAAGTGGATCAGCTGCTAAAAAACCATCAAACACTACAACAACGGCAACGGTAACAACTTCTTCACGACCTGTTATACCACAACAAACTGCTACGACAAATACTTCATCGACACCATCACCAACACTAGTAGAAAAACAGTCAACACCAGCTGAAAATGATGAATATGCAGAACGTGAACGTCGCAGAGAACAATCATCTAAAGCATCTCAATTAATTGGTCAAAAATTACTTCAACGTTGGACGCTTCTTAATGAAACATGTCCTAATTCTAATTGCTATGGTGTAAGTTATTGATATTTTTCATTTCATCATAATAAATGTGTTTAAGAAAAGGATAGATGGTTAGAAAACTGACATAATAATTTAGATTCCACTGATGCGAGATTCATCGAAACAAATTGTTTGTGTCGTTTGTGATCGAACATATAATGATGATTTAGAACCAGTTAATATTCAACAAATGGATAATGCCAAGGAAACAGAAGATGAACCTACTGAATATAAGGATGAACCAACAGACGATGAAGATAGAATTGAGGTAAGAAAAAAACACACACATTACATTTATTTATTGTAAAGAAACAAAGAAAAAAGAAAATTTGTTTTTTCATGTGCTCTTTCTTTATATATATATGGTTATTTTTACCTTTTTTGTTGTGAAAAAAAAAGAATGGGACAAAACATCAAAAGAAAAGGCGAAAGGTTTTTATAGCATTTTTCTTCAATAAGAGAAAGATCGATTCATAAAAAAATAAGGGATAATCGAAAAGAAAAAAAGATATATAATGTTTTCTTTTTTTTTTTTTTTGTTATAGACGGATAACGAATCTTATGTAGCTGCACCATTATCAACATCAAAGCAACAAGAAGAACATGAAGTATCATTCCCAAGTGTTAATAACTATACATCTCCTATTGCTAATAAGATGCGGAGTTTATTAAGTCAGGTGGAACATGCCTCAGATCCTATTGAATTAAAGCATTTATTTGAAGCCATTGAGGCAGGTGCAAATGCTATTAAAGCATGTTCTGAAGCATCTAGTGCTATTCATAAAATAAAATAATGAATATTATGTATAAATAGTCATAATAAATTACAGGATAACCTTTTACTTTTTAGCAATTCATTTTAAAATAGTTTGTGTGTATGTTGTGTGCACGGTGGTTTTTTGATGATTCTTTTTTTAATATAATCATGTAATTTATCTCTATCGCACTAGCACAGGTACTACATTAGAGTTGGGGGTATTTATCGTTGTACTATCACGTATAGCTTGTTTTTCTGTATATATATATACACTTATATATATATAGTTTTATCTATATAACAAATAATATATTATTTTGCTTACAAAGATTTATGGGTAAACACGGACCAAAAAACTAGTGTATGTACGAATTAACAAGCTGGTTTTATAACTCAAGATATGCACGTGACCTAAAAATATGATAAATGAATAATTATATAAAAATTCTACTGGTGATAATTTTTTTTTTGTTTACATGACAGACATACGTATGTATATTTATATAGATATAGATATAGATATATTTTCTTCGGATTATTATTATATATATGTAAAGTGATGTAGCGATTATAGTATAAAGCTAAGGAATGGGTTCCAGATCCATAAATAATACGCACACATAACTTAATGAAACGTGTAGACTATCCAAAATCGGAAAGTTTGAAATGGAGGTTTGGAAAAGCACAGACGGACACGAGTAAACACGAAACGTGGGCACACGCGACCTTGGTTTCTCTCTCTAATCCCTTTTTATATATTTTACTTCCCCCCCTCTTCTCTCCTTCCCCCCCCACCCTTAAAAGAATATTAACTATTTTTTTTATTATAATAATATAGATATCAAATGCTTTTGATTTTTAAAGAAATATCCAATAAAGTGCTTAATAAAAAAGAGGTTAAAAAAGAGAAATGAACAAATAAAAAGTTTAAAGAAAATTGGTTGACAGGCCAACAAAATGATATTTATATGAACATCATTCATTTGTTCTGTCAAAAAAAAAAGGGTGTACAGATATAATATAAACAGTTAAATATAAAAATAAGTGTGGAACAACTAGAATTACACTCTTGTTTATAAAACTGAAGATTTTATTTATCTATAAGCTATCTCCCCGTCTCTCTGTGTGTGTGTGTGTCTATGTACCGAAAAAAGTAGTGCTGCACACTACTTTGATCTTCCTTTGGTCCCTTTTTCGATTTCGGCCCTTTACAAACTTGCTTACTTTCTCTCTCTTTTTCTTTCTTCCTTTCTTTCTTTTTTTTTTTCCTTCATCACAAAAAGCGCGCAAACCTTTTTTTTTTTTTTACTGCTTTCTTTTTTTTTCTCTCTCTCTTCTTTCCTCCATTTCATTTATAAAACAAAGGGCATTTGGTGAGATTGCCTAGTTTCTCTCCTTTTGCTTTTTCTTTTTTTCCCCCTTTCTTTTCTCTTTGACATTCTTTATATATAACTTCTTTTTTTTTTACTCCATTCACTATTTCCTCTTCTATCCTCCCCCCTTTTTTTTCTCCCTTCTTTTTTATTTTTCTGTACAATATTAACCATTACTAAAACCGGTTAAACAATATTACAAAAGCGAAAAAAAAGAAAGACTTTAATATTTGGTATATTATATATATATATTCTTCTTTTATATAAAAAGAAAATACATTGGACCATCATTACTAATATTATATATATTTTTGTCTTTATTTTTTTTTATTCAGTATTCATTACTGAGAAAACGTTTTATATATACTTTTTTCTCTATCTTTTTTAAGTTTTTATTTGAAAACCCCTCTTCTTTTTCCCCTTACTTTTTTTTTTAAACCAAGTTTTGGTTTTATATATAAATATATTTAACCAGGTAACAAAGGAAAAAGATACTATATTTAAAAAATGCAAAGGAACGCATTTATGACCGACTACCCGACTACTGCATCGGGAGCAGTAAGACAGCAGCAACAACAACATAGTCGACCTCAATTGGATATTCAACAACCTAAAGCTAGAAATCAACCACAAGGACAGGTAATTCATATATGAGGATTGGGTATATAGATGTGGGATGTGAATGTATATATATGTATAAAGATGGGGGGCAAAAATGGATACATACATAAGGGATGGTGATGATAATTGATAAAAAAACAACTTTATATGATATTAATATATAAAAAAAAAAAAAAAGTTGGCTGCGCTTATGAGAGGTCGAGGAGGTGATTGTGACACCGATCTTTACCTTGATTCTTCGCGTGAACTAGAACAACGTTCTAATAGTGCTCCTCCCGATCAACATTTACTTTATTATCCATTGTCAGACAAGATCCTCAATAGACATCATCACGGGGATACGTCATCATCAACTGCAACTACTCCACTTGGAGATCCTAACACTATGCGAATGACTCATTCCAATCAGCAACAGCAACAACAACAACAACGTTCTTGGGATAATAATAATAACAACAATTATACGGCATCACCTTTATTTGATTCTGCCCGACAAGCTTGGTCATCTACACCTAATCAAATGACTCCATCTGAAACTTCGAAAGCTTTTGAAGGTAAAAAAAAAAATGCGCGTTTTATAGGAAAATAGGTCAAAAGGTTTTCAAAAAAAAGAGTCCATGTGTTTTCATAAGTTATTGATTAATATTAAATATATAGGTGATGATGGATATTTTGATAATTTTATGGATACAGAAAATAATAACAACATCAATGGTCGCGGTAATACCAATAATAATCTTGGAAGAATGTGGAGTCCATCAGGTTTGGTATCTCCAAGAGTACAACTCGAAAGCGGCAACTCAATCGATTCTTCGGTTCCAGGGGTAAGTGCATTCTCATCCCAATTCAATTCAATCTAATTCAAGTCATATGTATGTATATATATGTATATAAATCATTCTTACTATTATTACTACTGTAGAGATCTGGTTCACCCTTTACTCCACTTTCCCAACAACAGCAGCAACAACAGCAACAGCATAAACAACAAGATCCATTGATGATGCGATTTAATAATAATAACGAATATGATTCTCCTCAATTCCGTGCACCAATGATGCAATCTTCATCTGCCACTACTCGATCTCCTTTACATCATCAACAACAGCAACAACAACAACAACATTATGGATATGTTAATAATAATGACGGATCGGTCACAAATAGTGCTCCGTTTAATAATATTGAGGAATCGTTTCCGCAGTTTCAAGCAACGCCACCAATGTTTACTGCGTCTCCGCCTCCTCGTGCAAATTCAACACCGCCAACGAGCCACATGGCAACACAGCGTAGTCGTCAAGCAATGGGGATGGAACCGAACGATTATAATAATTTGGTTCTTGGTATGGGCGGTCTTGGCTTAAGTGATAAGGTACATTTAAACAACTATTTTCTTATATATAATATCTCATTATAATATATATATACTTCTCGGGGTATATAGAGCCATACATATACTTATCATTTTGCATTTATTTTATTTTAGTCACTCAAAGGACCTGAGGATGGTAAAACAGGAGGTCGTTTATCTGCTCAGCAGCAGCAACGATATTTACAATGGATGAATCGTCAAGGCATGAATATGAAACCACCTCATCAAAGTCTTGATGCTGTTCTTAGTGGTGAATCTACTTCTTCTGCTGCTGCTAGTGGTCCGACTTCTTGGACTACTACACCTACTAGTATGATGTCACCTGTCAATAGTCCATTTGATATGGAACCTAGAAGTGCCACTGTATCACCTCCGCTTTATGGTGGATTAAGTGGAACTGGTGGTGGATTTGGTTTTGATGATCGACCTAATGATGATATGTCAAACTTTATGGATAATACAACACTACCTCATTCTTCTTCTGGAGCAAGACGACAACGTACATTAGAAGGTCGACAACCATTAAACAAGTTTCCTTCTACACCTTCATTATCTGCTTTAGCGAATATGCCAATGAGCCCTGATTCAACATCTACAGACCAACAACAATGGTCAATGAATGATTTTACACAAGCTGGTGTGAATCATCATCAACAAGGTAGAATGTTTGATAATGAGGAAGCAGCTGCAATTGCTGCAATGATGGCAGCAGGAGGAGCTTATGGTAATAGCGGTGGGGCTGGTGGAAATATGAATGATCGATTACTTCGACAATTACAAACTCGCCAACGACAAATCATGCTTCAACAAGAACAAATTTTGTTTTTACGTAATCAAATGTTACGACAACAACAATCCCAAGAAATGTTACGTAATATACCTTATTATGCGAATAATCCACAAGCTGCTGCAGCTGCAGCTGCCGTAGCTGCTAATAATGTTCCAACAAGTAATTCAGTAACATCAGCATCTACAACTAGTCCAGCAGCAGCAGCTGTAACAGCAGGTCCCCCTCCATCTATTGTACCACCACCTCCAGGTGTCATGCCACCTAATAGTCCAGCAAATATGGTACCTCATCATCATCAACTTCGTACAGTACGATCAGCAACAGGGCTTCCTCTACATCACCATGATCCACTTGTATCTGGTAATCCACAAGTAGCAGCTGCTGCTGTTGCGGCAGCGGCAGCACTTTCACAAGCTGGGACGCCTCCACCATCCGTTGTAGTACCTCCACCTCCAACATCCGATGCAGCTCATATTATTCGTAGTCCATTATTAGAAGAATTCCGTAGTAACAAGAACAAAAAATATGAACTCAAGGATATCGTAGATCATGTAGTAGAATTTAGTGGTGATCAACATGGATCTCGATTTATTCAACAAAAATTGGAAACAGCTAATAGTGATGATAAGCAATTGGTATTTGATGAAATTTTACCTAATTGTCTTCAACTAATGACCGACGTGTTTGGTAATTATGTAATTCAAAAATTATTTGAACATGGAAGTCAAGCACAAAAGACTATTTTGGCAAAGCAAATGGAAGGTCATATTTTATCTTTGTCCTTACAAATGTATGGTTGTCGTGTAGTTCAAAAGGTTTGTGTATGATTTTTTTTGGGAAGGGGAGAGAGAGGATATTTGTGTATATCTCTCTCTGTGTGTGTGTGTGTGTGTGTGTGTGAATATCATGTGTATTGATGTCAAGCTATTATATTATATTATAGGCATTGGAACATGTGTTGACAGATCAACAAGCAACTATGATTCGTGAATTGGACGGTAGTGTTTTAAAATGTGTCAAGGATCAAAACGGTAATCATGT
The DNA here is from genome assembly GCA_025093555.1 of Circinella umbellata. Lineage (NCBI taxonomy): Eukaryota > Fungi > Mucoromycota > Mucoromycetes > Mucorales > Lichtheimiaceae > Circinella > Circinella umbellata. The sequence goes on along the minus strand of JAIWNF010000018.1, from coordinate 695,708 downwards.
TGTACAGAAAGCCATTGAACGTGTACCATCACAACATATTCAATTCATTATTGATACGTTCCATGGTCAAGTATATCACCTGGCAACTCATCCTTATGGTTGTCGTGTTATTCAACGTATGTTTGAACACTGTCCTGAAGATCAAACGGTAAATAGGATTTTTTTTTACTCAAATTTCTGTTATTGTTACTAGAAAGGGTTTTCTGTAAATGTTAGTTTATAAAAATAATAAAAAAAAACTGACCTTTGTGTATTTGAAATGGATAAATATAGGAACGTTTATTGGAAGAACTTCATCGATGTACAAGTCAATTGGTACAAGACCAATATGGTAATTATGTTGTACAACATATTCTTGAACATGGCAAAGATGAAGATAAGCAGCTTATTATTGGCAAGATCCGTGGTCATGTTCTTCAATTGAGTAAACATAAGTTTGCAAGTAACGTTGTTGAAAAATGTGTTGCTTATGGCAATACGGAAGATCGTCGTGCTTTGATTGAAGAAGTTTTGCAAACACGTCCTGATGGATCTTATCCTTTGTTGACATTGATGAAAGATCAATATGCCAATTATGTTCTTCAAAAAATGTTGGATGTTGTAGATGATGGAGAACAACGAGATTTACTTGTCAGCAAAATTAGAATGTATCTTCATTCTGTGAGAAAATATACTTATGGAAAACATTTAACACAGAGTAAGTAGGGGTTGTGGTTGGAAGGATTACTTATTTGTTTATTTGTGATTAATAACCATTATTTCTTAAAAAAAATAGAGGTGGAAAAATTATTACCTCTTAGTAGTGATGTAAATGCTACAACTATCAATACTACAACAGAACAAGATGATAGTAATAAAACAAGTTCATCACCTATTATAACTGCTGATTCTACTGTAGAGCAAGAATCACCTTCTCCATTAATGAACGAAGCTATTGTTACTGTCGATGAAGATAACAATTCCAGGTAGAAACTATATCACAAACACATACACATACACATACAAAGAAAAAGAAGATCTCGAAAAATTACGTTCACAAATCCAAATGATACTATAATTATTATTTTTTTTACCCTTTCTTTAATTTTCTCTACCCACTTTTTTTTTTATTCTTTATTCTCTTCTATTTGTTTATAAGTCTATATTATTTTGAAGGATTCCTTTTCTTGTTTTATACCAATTTGTTAAGAAACAAGTTCTAGGATTATTATTATTATTTTCAGTTATATCTTCCTTTTCAATTTGTGTACATGAGTTGATTGCTTGTATTAGTCTTTTATTTATCCCTCCCAGCCCCCCCCCCTTTTTTTCTTTATTATTACTATTATTATTATTTTTAGAGAGCTTTTTTCCTTCTTCCCCCAATTTTATTTTATTTATCTATTTTTTTGTTCTCTCATTTTGCTATAAATCTTTTCCTCACCCCTTTTTTTCTTCACACAAATCCAATGTACATGCAAAAAAAAACAAGCATCCAAAAAACTTTCTTTTTTTATTTATTAGTTCTATTCTATTTTTTTATACTTATTCTTATTTATATTTATATAACAAAAAATCATAACATAACATTCAATTTTGCACACACACTCACACATCCACACACACTCTATATTTTATTTATCATACGTATTTCACTAGACTTTTTATTTATACATGTGTATATTACGTGGTTTATACAACAAAATTTACTCAGTAGAGATTATTATACTTTGAATAATGAATATATGGGTGCTTTGAGAATATTAGAATCATTTGAATTTTTACCTTGAATGATAAATACATTAGCTACAACTATACCATTAGACATATGGATTAACTGTTCTGCTGCAGCTGCAGTACCACCTGTTGCCAAAACATCATCTAATATCGCTACTCGTGAACCAGGCTTAATGACTCCTTTGTGTATTTCAAGTGTATCCTGTTTTATATATATATATTAACACATTATTTATTTATATACTGTTTAGATAATACGTATATTATACAAAAAATACATACAGGACCATATTCTTTTTGATAAACAACTTGATAACAATCACCAGGTAATTTTCCTTTTTTTCTTATAGGTATGAATGGAATTCCCAGACGTATTGCAACAAAAGATGCAAAAAAAAATCCACGCGCTTCAACACCAACAATTATATCAACAGATTTATTCTTTAAATAATTAACAAAATAATCTGTCACCTTTTCGGTTGCTTTGGTATTTTGTAGGATTGGAAAAATATCAACAAATTGGATGCCTTTTTGTGGAAAGTCCGGGTATTCATTAAGTAAATCATAAATAAATAAAAGTTCACGACCTTGTTCATGTCGAGCGTATTTGAGCATACCAGAGGATGATATGCTCATAATAGTAACGTACTTTGAATGTATGTTGGGTTAATGTAAAGTTTAGCAGTGAGAAAAGAAAAATAAGAATAAAAATACATTTTTTGATCACATTTTATAATAGAAAAAACCATGTGAACTAGGTTTGTGTAATAATAACCGTCTTGATTAACTGTTTTAGCATAATATGCCTGCAAGAATATGTACGGCAAACAAATGTTATTGCAGATAATTTATCACTTCAAAAATTGTTAGCTTCTGTTATTATTATTGCCGTATCTCCTTTATATACGTAGCTCAATCTATATATATATATATATATATAAAACACAATTATACGAAAAATCCAATTCACAACTATGTCCATAATAATATAAAGCAGATTATTTGAGTAGTATAACAGCACGAAATAATTATATTTTCAAAATTTGTACTACTACTGTTGTCATGTCGCCAAGGTTATATCGTCGTAGAAAACTGTATCGCTTGCCCTCCAGTTGATCGTCCTACAAAAAAAGCCCTATCCTTACCCCCAGCCAGATACAGTTTTCCATTGGTCTTGTTCATCGCATCTATATATTATAAAAAATAAGATAAAATGTTTTAGTCATTAGTATTTACAGCAAGTTACTTTATTATTACCGTTGCCGCCATGTCACCAAGGTAATCGTCATCGTCGAATCGAGAAAAACTGTATCGCTTGCCCTCCAGTTGATCGCCCTACAAAATAAGCCCTATCCTTACCCCCAGCCAGATACAGTTTTCCATTGGTCTTGTTCATCGCATCTATATATTATAAAAAATAAGATAAAATGTTCTAGTCATTAGTATTTACAGCAAGTTACTTTATTATTACCGTTGCCGCCATGTCACCAAGGTAATCGTCATCGTCGAATCGAGGAAAATTGTATCGCTTGCCCTCCAGTTGATCGCCCTACAAAAAAAAGCCCTATCCTTACCCCCAGCCAGATACAATTTTCCATTGGTCTTGTTCGTCGCATCTATATATTATAAAAAATAAGATAAAATGTTCTAGTCATTAATATTCACAGCACGTTATTTTATTATTACCGTTGCCGCCACGTCACCAAGGTAATCGTCGTCGTCGAACCGTGGAAAACTGCATCGCTTGCCCTCCAGTTGATCGTCCTACAAAAAATGCCCTATCCTTACCCCCAGCCAGATACAGTCTTCCATTGGTCTTGTTCATCGTGTCTATATATTATAAAAAATAAGATAAAATGTTCTAGTCATTAATATTCACAGCACGTTACTTTATTATTACCGTTGCCGTCATGTCACCAAGGTAATCGTCATCGTCGAATCGAGGAAAACTGTATCGCTTGCCCTCCAGTTGATCGCCCTACAAAATAAGCCCTATCCTTACCCCCAGCCAGATACAGTTTTCCATTGGTCTTGTTCATCGCATCTATATATTATAAAAAATAAGATAAAATGTTCTAGTCATTAGTATTTACAGCAAGTTACTTTATTATTACCGTTGCCGCCATGTCACCAAGGTAATCGTCATCGTCGAATCGAGGAAAACTGTATCGCTTGCCCTCCAGTTGATCGCCCTACAAAAAAAAGCCCTATCCTTACCCCCAGCCAGATACAATTTTCCATTGGTCTTGTTCGTCGCATCTATATATTATAAAAAATAAGATAAAATATTCTAGTCATTAGTATTTACAGCATGTTATTTTATTCTTACCGTTGCCGCCATGTCGCCAAGGTAATCGTCGTCGTCGAATCGAGGAAAACTGTATCGCTTGCCCTCCAGTTGATCGTCCTACAAAAAAAGCCCTATCCTGACCCCCAGCCAGATACAGTCTTCCATTGGTCTTGTTCATCGTGTCTATATATTATAAAAAATAAGATAAAATGTTCTAGTCATTAGTATTTACAGCAAGTTACTTTATTATTACCGCTGTCGCCATGTCATCACGGTAATCGTCGTCGTCGAATCGAGGAAAACTGTATCGCTTGCCCTCCAGTTGATCGTCCTACAAAAAAAGCCCTATCCTTACCCCCAGCCAGATACAGTTTTCCATTGGTCTTGATCGTCGTGTCTATATATTATAATAAATAAATAAAAATGTTCTAGTCATTAATATTCACAGCAAGTTATTTTATTCTTACCGTTGTCGCCATGTCACCAAGGTAATCGTCGTCGTCGAATCGAGGAAAACTGTATCGCTTGCCCTCCAGTTGATCGCCCTACAAAAAATGCCCTATCCTTACCCCCAGCCAGATACAGTCTTCCATTGGTCTTGTTCATCGTGTCTATATATTATAAAAAATAAGATAAAATGTTCTAGTCATTAGTATTTACAGCATGTTGTTTTATTCTTACCGTTGTCGCCATGTCACCAAGGTAATCGTTGTCATCGAACCGTGGAAAACTGCATCGCTTGCCCTCCGGTTGATCGCCCTACAAAAAAAAGCCCTATCCTTACCCCCAGCCAGGTACAGTTTTCCATTGGTCCTGTTCATCGTATCTATATTTAAAAAAATCAAAAAGAAATAAAGTAATAAAGTAAAGCATCTTATTCATTTCGACTCATTTACGTCCACGCATTTAGTTGTACTCCTTCACTTAGACTCTTCGGTTCCACATACTCACTCTCACTCTCACTCTCATTCCGGTGCCAGCACCCTTTTACGTCTATTTATTTGCCCCCACCGAATGGCTTCAGCATACTCATATACACCAATCAAGTTCCATGCATTTATTTACACACAACTATTTACATGGATTTACCTGGACTCTGATACTTCTATTCTTTCACTTCAATTCATCCACTCATATCGATTGGCTCATACATGCACTAATTATACCCATGTTATTTTTAATCACTTCTTGTCGAATTACTTATGTTGTCAAATAGCCCATCCTGTGATTTATAGTGCTTCTTGTGGCCCATAGAATAGTAACTGGCTAAGATCAAGTCAACCACCACAGAGTATATATATATATATATATATATGTATATTAGGTCAAAGTATGAGAAAACAATATTAGCATTTTTCTCTTCGATAAAAGTTTCATTTGAAATAACGCCATAGAAGAGGATTGATATAATGGAAAGTTTCATCATTATTTACCCGGGCAACATAATACTACACCATTTTGGTTCTAATTAAAGTTTGAAATGTGTGCGCGGTTAAAAAAGATTTCATGCATCAACTGCACCAATATAAACCCGAGCAGTAGTAGTACACACGTCAAGTGTTGAAACTCATCTTGACATATTGGAAAAACCTTATTTATAACGAATTATGTGAGATTGTTAACCGTTATAATAGTTTTAAAGCAGATTAGAAGCTCACTATTGAATATATGAGATACCGTCATGCTTTATTAAGCTAATGGGATAAAGGCAGCAAAGTTCTATAAACCATAATATTCGCGTTTGAAGTTCTACTGGTGATACGACGTTTATGCGCACCGTTCCAAGTGAATGAGAAAACAAACAGCTATAATAAAAATAAAAAGCTATAGACAAAATTAGCAACATGAAAGACGGCCATTGTAGTAAAAAAAAAGAAAAAAACCAATGTAAAAGAACATACAAAAGAAGAGAAAATAAACTTAAAGTACATGTCAAAAGATAAATGAATAAAAAAACGTGGAAAATAGAAAAGGTACAAGTAACTGAAAGTACATGTTAAAAATAAAAAATAAAAATGAAGAGTAGTAATCACTGCTCCTCTTTTTTTATTTTTTAATGTTGGGAAGAAAGAAAAAGAGCAAAAAGGAATGTCAAAAGGAAGAAGAGAAAATTAAAGTTACAAGTAACTTAAAAAGTAAATGTCAAAGCCCCCCACCAAAAAAAAGTAGAAAAAGGAATGTCAAAAAAAATGTAGTAGTTACACTACTTTCTTTTTGAATGTTGAGAGGAAAGAGAAGGTGGACAAAGGAACGTTGAAAGAAAGAAAAAAGAATATAAAAAATAAATGTCAAAAAGTAAATGTCAAAAAAAAAAAAAAAGAGAGAGAAATACTTACTTTACTTGAATGTTGAAAGGAAAGAGAACATGCAAAAAGGAATGTAGAAAAGCAAGTACATTTCAGAAACGAAAGAGTTTAGTTGGTAGGAAAGAAAGAGAAAGAAAAGTCAAGAAAGACCCAACTACAGAATATAAAGCATAAAAAGGCTCTGAATGTGGTCTAGAATCCCGTCTATTCAAATGATATTTTACTGTTATATAAAACTATACTTTTCAAACTACTTTTCAAATAATATCATGACTTCAACACTAGTTTGAAACAAAATGCTTATTACTTTATATTATGAATGCGAATCTTTTTGAAAAAAAAACATTTTCTTCACCAACGGTAATAACAATAGCGATCTACATGAAGTAAATGCGCAGCAATGAAAATGGTCTGCATAAAGTAGGTAGGTGAAAGTAAGAGGTACCGGGTCAAAAAAAAACTAACATGTGTATAACTTGCAACATTCCGTGTCAAAGTAAGATTAGAATGTGAGATTCCATTGCCATGACAAGTGTTGCTTAACAACATATTTCTTTTATTTAAGAACAAACGCGTCTTTTTTTACACAATCTAGTAACATGTTGCATAAAAATTAATTTTTTTACGCGTCGGGGTAAATCAAATGATTATCCTCCAGATGCAAAAATAAAAGACAAAACTCAACAACGGTGAGATATGGGATGTTCGTATTGAATACAAAAAGATGAATGATGCATATAAAATATATATAAGATCTTTTTTATATTTGGAGAGAAAGTTTATATGCAAATGATTGAAAAAAAAAGAGCCATAAATTCTTGTCAGCACTCGTTTCAAGATATTCAAAGTGCAATGAAGCATACGTTGGTGTATGTGTATTTGAAGACTCGCTGAACACCATTAACTATTCGCTCCCAAAGCCACTACATGTAATGATAATAAAAGAAGAGTTGGTACTAATCGAATGGGAATGTTTGATCTTCGTATTAGTGTATATAATTTTTTTAATTATGTATGTCTGATAAGTATAAACTCTTTTCAATATATGTATACAATGATAAGAAAAGGTAGATAATATTTATTATGTATACCTATCTTTATTAATTCCTTTACAAACACTCAAAAAAAAATACAAATTAATGATAGTAATAATTAAAAAATGAAGAAAAAAGTATGTTTAAGGTGAAGTAGTGGTTTTTTTCTTTTTCTTTTTACCATCCTTGGACGACTTTTTCTTTTTTGTGCCCGAATTACTATTATTTGTTGCTTTCTTTTTTTCTTTTCCTTTATCTGATGATTTTTTTGATATTTCTTCTATCAACTCATTATTTTTTTGTTCTTGTTCTTGTATGATTTCCTATTAATTTATATATATATATATACATGGAATTTTAGTATTTCAAAAATCTCACGATTTTATAATGCTTATATATATATGCATACCTGTGGTTCTTGATTTTTCGTGTCTGCCCAAGATTCATTTTTTTCTTGTGTTTGATCTTTTATTCCTTCTTCTTGTTGTTTTTGTTGATCATCCCAAGACCAAGGATTATCATTATCACCACCAATTTCTTCATAACCACCAAATCCACTTCCTGTCATAAACGGAGATCCAGAAGAAGTAGGTATATCTGGTTGATCTATAGATGGTGACGATAAAGGTGGTTGGGACTGTGGAGAAAATGAGTTATCTTCATCTTCACTATCTGATTCAATGCGTGTAGTTTGTCCCATTAATAATGTATGACCAGGTCGTTGAAAATGATGTTGTTGATGATCATGCATCATTGTAGAGGAGCTCCAAACATCACTTAATTCACTACGAAAAACAGGCGGGGCTTCATATGGATCCTCCTCCTCATCTTCCTCCACTTGATTATCTCCAGAATCATTGGCTTTATCTTGCTCTTTTTCATTTTCTTTTTCTTTTTCACTTTGTTGATTTGTTTCTATTTGACGTGATGATGTAATCCCAGTATTATAATATTCAACAGTCTCAACATCTTCATCTCCCGCTACCATTGGATTACGACCGTAATCCTCATTATCCGAATCTTGTTTTTTATTGTTAATTCCAAATACAGAAGTATCATTTGTATTATCATCGCCAAACCAATCGTCAGCAAGTTCACCTGCATCAAATTGATCTACAGCAGCAGGCATACGTTCTGAATCAGATGTAAGAGATCCTTCTCGTCTTCGTCCTCGAACAGGTTCTGTAGGTGGCGGCGGTGTTTCTTTTCGTACAAAAGAAGGTGATGTAGGAATTTCTAATGTTGTAGGATCTAAAAAAAATTACAGAGGATATTTGCTTTAGCCTATGTTCTTTATCCCCATTCTTCTTTGTTCATCAACATAAAAAGAAAATTATCACATACTTTCAGTTGCTATATCTTCTAATTCTTGATCCCACGCATTTTTCATTTCTTCATGTTGTCTTGCTAAATGAGGTTCAGAAGCTGTATAAATGTTTGAACGTCAGTATGTGTGTGTGTTTTTTTTTGTGGATAAAAACCACGATCCCTCTTTCTTATTTTAAAGAATTTACGTTGATCAAAATTATCTTGTCCTCTTCTACGTCTCATTATTTCAGGTACTTTATCACTTGTATCAAGAGTTTCCAAAGTTTCCACAATTTCTGTTGCTTTTAATTCCAATTGTTTCTTAAATGTTTCCATCTATATAACATTCAACCCAAGGGGAAAAAAAAGAAATAGATGAGTATCAGACTAAATTTACTCTTTGACAAGTTTTTTTTTAATTCTAACCTGTAATTGAAGGAATGGAATACCAAGATAATCATAAATATATTGTAATCCTAAACCTGTTTTCATACTTGTTTCTGCATAACGAATCAAATTGGGTTTAATAGCATTTTTTTCTATTCGTTCTTGATTATGTTGATATAATGTAGCATGAATCATTTCCAAACTAACCACTCGTTCTACACTAATAATAAATAGATACATTTCTTTTTCGTCATCAATCACTTTTTTTTATATTTTCTTTTCCACTCTACCACCTACCCTACCTCTTATCCGAAAAATTTCCCTATATATGTATATTTAGTAAAATTCATTTTACTTATGATTGAAAAAGGATAAGGAGATACGAAAATATACATACCAATACAAGAATAGAAACATCTTCTGGAACATTCATTAATTCATTATTAACATAATCAAAAGTCCATTGTTTGGTAATATCAAATATAAAAAGTGCTGCATGTGTATTTCGATATACATTGACAGTACTAGCATCTAATCCAAGTTGTTCTTGTTCATTCGATGCTGTTTCTGATGATTGTTGTTGTTGTTGAGTTTTTGAAGGTGTATTATGTTCAAGTTTAATGCCCGTATCAGTTTTTAAAGAAGGTTTATTATGTGCTTTATCTACTACATCCCATACTTCTACTTTGATAACGTCATTTGAATCTTAAATGATATGTTAGTTAAGAGTCAAAAATTTTATGCAATTAAATTATTCAAATAATTTATATTGTTTTGGTGTCTAAATTATTATTTACCTTTATATTGCCAAGGTATATTAGCTACTTGTATTTCAGGTGTAGACTTGTATATTTCTTCAAATTCTGATCCTTGAAGACGATTGACTATATGTATTATATTCATGAGAAATCATAAAGTTCATCGGTTACTCCATTCCCTTTGCCTTTCCCTTTCTCTGTCTTCTTTCTCATTCAAGATGACGAAATAAATAAACTTTACATAAAGTTGATTTGCCTGTCATGACATCACCGCGTATCACAATTTTCACTATAATATTTACAAAAAGGTGTACAAAAGTTAATTTAGACAAGTAAATGTTCTCCCCACCGCCAACTTATATTCTGTTTCATTGAAGGTCTTACTATTATATGTAACTCCTTTTCGAAATGCTGTACTCATTGTTTTAAAGGTTTGTTGTTGTTGTTGTTGTTGTTGGTCAGGTGTAGAACCCGCAATAGGTGAACCACCACCACCTGTTGTTGGTTCCTGAGAATTTTACATATATATATATATATCTGTATGTTTCAGTTTTTTTTTTTTGTGTATCTTGCTAATATATTTATATATAGATATATTAAGTTCTTTTTTTTCCAACTGACCTTTTTATTACTTGATCCAAATGACCAAAGAAAACTCATTGATAAAAGAAGGAGAAGAACGTAAACAAAGAAAACAAAAGAAAAGAGAGTTTTTGAAAAATCGGAATTAGTCAAAAAAGTCATGCGTTTCTCGCGCCCCCCATCCCTAACTTGTTTTTTATAAAAGCGCGTTAAATTTTCGCGGGTAATACCTTTGGTAATAGTTACTAGGATAACATGCATATTGGATTCTTCTTCTTCTTTTTTGTTACACAATATTTTAAAAGGTTGGTGTAGGTTGTAAGTTTTCTATTTTTTTTTTTTTTGCCCTTTCAGCTTCTTTACTGAATATTTCTGAGATAACAGCATTTGGTTTTTTTTTTTTTTAAAAAAAAAAAGCAAAAAATAACCCAGATGAGTAAGATAGTCTAAACAATTCATGTAACCAATATTAATTACGCATATACGAGACATATATTATGCAAAAGAGACATATAATATATATATATATATATATTTGTAAAAAGATAATAATTACGTATATTGTATCGACCAATAAATTTCAAGCTTCAGGGACATGTGGCATTTGTTGCCATGGTAATTTTCGTCACTTTTATGCGATTCAAATCAAGATTACAATTTTATACCTAGGTAGACTTAAAAAAAATATGTCTCATTCTTTATCTTCTTTACAATATACGTTTTTTTTTTTTTGGGGGGGGGAGGATACACATCCGTTTTGTGGATATTGTCTAATAATAATAAAAAAGGGATCTCTATTTTATTGACCATTTAATCAACTAATTATTGTTTGATTGCAAACTGTAATGTATATCTTATTACTGAACCAGTTTATTTTGGGTGTTATCTTTATAATAAGCAGACTGTAAACCAAGTGTTTTTTGGGAATTGTAGGTTGGGGGGGGGAAATAAAAAGGAAGGAGTATATTTTATATTTTATAAGAATCCATTTTCTAATATAATAATTGTTGTAATTTGTATATAAATAAACCAAACATGTGTTGCTATATTATTATTGTTGTTGTTGTTGTTGTTGACGAGGTCGCATAAATACATGAACATGAGGTAATTTACGAACACTTTGAGTTTCCGGAGGATTTACAAAATAAACCCATTCCCATTGTTGACTACCATAATGTTCTTCAAGAATTTCCTTGACATAATTTTCTTTTAATGATTGTTGTGACCAAATCAAAACATGTTTAATACCTGGTGCAGTAGAATAAGGGAAATCATTAGGAAGTAGAATATAATGAGGTCGATTCAAATCTTTTGGTGTTTCTTTTGGAAAATGTAATTTTTCTTTCGTTAAATAATCTTCCACATTTTTATATTTTGATAAAGTAGTATCGATCCATTCTCGATAAACACGTTGACCTTCTCGATTACGTCGAAGTGTTTGTACTTTGTTACTGACTAAAATAGTTAGATAGTTTATATATTAAATTCAAAATATAATGACGATCTGTATAGTAGTATATAAAGATAACGTTTGTTGTGTTTTAAAAGAAGGGTGTAGGGAATGGTGAAAGAGTGATATATCATGACTCGTGTTTTTCTTTTTTTTTTAAAAAAAAAAATGAATGCGAAGAATAATAATATGATTCTCCATTCATCATGGAAAATTAGAACTTACTGACTGCATTGTAAATCTCATTCCAATCATGAACTTGATCACCAAACCAATCGTCTGAACCCGGGATAACGTTTGAGGTAGTAGTGGACGTAGTAGTAGCAGTAGTAGTAGTAGTAGTAATGGTACTATTAATATTATCAGCTGTATTTTCAATACTGGGTGACATTATGATATGAATAAGAGAAAAAAAAAAAAAAGAAGGCGGGAAAGAAATTTGTAGAAAAAGAAAAATAAATCGAATCGGTGTATGTCTATGTATATAAATATAAATATAAATATTTACAGAACTCCTCCCCCCCTTTTTAGCCCCTTCTATTTTTTTTTTTTGGATGCTATACCTGTATTACATAAGCTGACGTTTTTTATTTTATTTTATCTTGCTACTTTTGTTCATTAAAAAAGTAGGAAGGAAATTATTATGGATCTTATAAATTGTTGAAAAAGTCATTATAATGTTTCATTATGGTTCAATGATATACTTCATTGTAAAATAGAATAAAGATCTTATATAATTCATTCACAAAGAAAGCCAATTGAATCGGCTACAAGTGTTCACCTAGTTGTTGCTTTCCCATGGAAACAAAATTAAAGAGATATTGACCCTTCAAAAATAAAAAAGAAAAGTTCATCCGCGGCTATTTCATTTTCCGCTCACCATGCATTAATTTTTTTAATATATATTTCTGAACTATTCCCCACTGCCCCTCTTCCCACTTCACTCTTCTTTTAACGAGATTCATTTTTATATGTTCATTATAAAAGTGTGATTTACTACTGGCTACTTTTTTTTTTTTTTACTTAATTTTTTATTAACTACACCCTATTCTCTCCATCGTTCAAAGTGCGTATGATATGACTTCAATGAAAAAAAAACTATATAATATCAACTTCATGAGGACAACTTACAAGTAATCACCTATAGAGGGAAACAGCGGAGCATTAAATTTATATATGTAAATTTCCAAAACCCTTTTTTTGAAGCATGGTATAGTGTTTCACCAAGAGAAAAAGAAATTGTTCTTATTAAGTGATGATGAAAAAAAGGAATTTGAAAGTAATTGAAAAAATACTATTTATAACATACAAAAGTGGAAAAAAAAGTCAATGTATAATCCTTTTTTTTACTAATAAAATAAATGCATGGTTATGCTAGTTGAACCGAAACAAGTAATCGGTTAAATAATTTGTCCGTCGTTCAATCAACTTTGTGATAGGCTCATCAAACTGAATCATATCTTTCTCTCAGAAAAGAAAAAAAAAAAAAGATACGACATTAAACTTGTGTATAATATACATATATAAATATATGTATGTGTGTGTGTGAAAACTTTATTTCTTAACAAAAGTTATTATATAACTCAACCAATATCTTATATACATTTAGCACATCAGAAAAAGTAAAACATTTAGTTTTATTAAACTATCATTCTTTTTTTTGCCCTCAATGAATGAAACTATTACGAGGGACGTTGACCATAACGACACGAATGACACGACGAGGACGAGCAATTCACCTATTTTACAGGATGTAAATTCACCAGATATACAAGAACCATCTTTGCAGCAAGAACAAGAAGAACCATTATTACAAGAAAATACATCAAGTCATGTGAACGAGTCAGAAATACCAACAACCGCAACAACAACAACAGTTGCAGCAAGTGTATCATCACAAACACCTAGTGATTCTGACCCAATAATTCCAGAACGAAAACGAAGTCAATTTTCATATAATTCTAATGAACTTAGACGACGGCATGGGGGGAAAACAGTTGTAGCAGGAGAAGGAAGAACAACAGCTGTGACAAATAATAATAGTAACGATAATGATAACGATAATAATAATAATAATAATAATAATAATAATAATAATGAGTCGTCGTCTGGTACTACGACTGAAGAAGCAAGCAGTAGTCATCATCAACATAGTAGTGGGAATAGTGGATTTTATGAATGTAATATATGGTAAGTTTTTTTTTTTAATGAGTAATATGGGATGATTATGGGGAATCATATGAATTTTTATATACTTAAATGGTTTATATATATCTATAGCTTTGATACAGCAACACATCCTGTATTGACCTTATGTGGTCATTTATTCTGGTACGTAAATATTTTTTTTCTTCTTACTATACATTCTATATGAATTTATTTCTCATTTCTTTTTTTATATATAAATATAGCTGGTCATGTATTGCACAATGGCTTAATGCACAATCAAGAAACCCAACTTGTCCTGTTTGTAAAGCAGGATGTGGTAAAGATAAAGTAATTCCTGTTTATGGACGAGGAAGAGAAGAAAAAGATCCAAGGTAAAAGAAAATATAAAAATAAAAGTGAGTTTCATTTAGAGGGAAGGAAATGTACATGTTGACAATATATATATATATATATTTATATAGGAAGGATCCATCGATACCCACACGCCCAGCAGGTCAACGACCACCCCCATTAAGAGATCCAAATCAACCTGGAACATCATTTTTTGGACAACCTTTTCGAGGAACCATGTATAATGCAGGTAGTAATGTCGCTATTTCTGCAGGCATTGGATTATTTCCATTAGGGATCACCTTGGTATGTTTATAAATATATTGATTTATCATATATGAAATCATGTGTCTGTGTGTAGTTGTGATGAAATGAATCCATGGTAACTAATTGATATATATATATAATAGAATATCCCAGCAACAGCTAATGGTTTACATGGACAGAATGCACAAAGTTCCTTTTTATCTAGGTTGATTTTAATGGTTATTATATTATTTCTTGCTGCTATTATATTTTATTAAAAAAACAAAACAAAACAAACGGTACATTACATTTTGCACTTAATAGTTTTATTACTCTTTTTTTTTTCACTCTTCATTTGTATCTAAACAATCAACAAAATCATTTTTTTATCATATATAATGTAAAGGGTAGTATTGTATACTCCAAATTATATTTAGTGTTATTATATTATTATTATTATTGAAGGCATATATAAAAAAAAGTTATATCATTATACTATTATTAATATTATTATTATCCATTATGCGCAAGAAAAAAGGGAAAAAAAAACTTGTGTGTTGGGGTGGGGAATGGGGTTACAATATATTCTTTTTATACGATAGTTGTTGTTGTTGTTGTTGTTGGGGAATATTATTATATTATAAAATAAAAAAAAATAGATGTTGTTCACTTTTCAAATAATGTGATGTTATTAAAATGAAGAAAAAGATATTATTATTGGGTTTGTTGTTGATAACTGACATTGGGAGCAGCAGCACCAGCAGCTTCATCCACTTTAAGTTGACCATTACGTACAGATTGTGATAGTTTTTGAGCCGCAGTCATTTTTTTCTTGTTTTTCTTTTCTTTCTTTTGAGGACGTACAACAGATACTGGTATAGGTGAATTATGAACAAGGAAAGTAGATACACTTCCCATCAGTAAACTATTATTATTAATATTATTGTTATTAGTATTTATGGGGTGTTTTTTTTATAGTTGTATTTGTATTAATAATAAAAAATACTATACCCTTTAAAAGCACCCTTTTCTCTTGAACCACATACAACCATAGTTAATGGTAAGCTATAAATCTAAAATATATATATATATATATTAAAGTTAAAGTTAGTACTCTAAAATAAATGGTTATGTTGTGAGTGAACATCTCTCCCCCCCCCACCCCTCCACCCCCAATGTATAATATAATTACCAATTCCAATAAAGATTCCTTGGTTTGACCAGCAATTGAATAAATGACAATGGTAATATTATATAATAACAATTCTTCCAACTTGGAACGTACTTTAGATATCAAACTTTTAGATTTACGATCCATCTAATATTGTATTATCAATGTAAGTATATGACAATGTCATTTTTATATATTCTTTTTTTTTTTTTTTTTTTTGTTAATTTTTTTTTTCAATACCTCTTGCCAAAGACGATATTTTTGTTCATCATCCATATCATCAATATCTTCTTCTGGTGTTACGACTGTTGCAACATGAACTTCATCACCATCACGTAACATAGTACCTAATGCCCAATTCATTGCATACATACTTTCTTCACCAAAATCACAAGCCATCATATATCTACGAGATTTTTGAATAGGTTTTTCATTTGATTTTCCATAATGAAATGTGACAATGATACGATCTGGTTCAGTAACAGTAATAGGAGGATCTGAAAATACTAATTCCGGAGGTCTTTGTGTCATTAAAGCGATTGATTTTTTACGTTGTTGAATATATCCTGCTATTCCTCCTTCTGATTCTTGTTGTTGTTGTTCATCCAAAATAATTTGTCGATTTAATTCTGTGGTTTTAAATAATTCTGGGTCACGAATAGCTAAATCATCTTCAAAATAATCTTCATCATCTCTATTGATTTCATCATAGTAACGCACAGTACGTCGTCTAGAATGTATATGTGTGGTTTCAGAAGTACTATCTTCATCATCATCATCTGTGG
Organism: Circinella umbellata; assembly: GCA_025093555.1. Classification (NCBI taxonomy): domain Eukaryota; kingdom Fungi; phylum Mucoromycota; class Mucoromycetes; order Mucorales; family Lichtheimiaceae; genus Circinella; species Circinella umbellata. The sequence goes on along the minus strand of JAIWNF010000018.1, from coordinate 679,176 downwards.
AATAATCATCGTGACATAAAATCTTGTTAGGATCTCTTTTATCGAGAATAATAGCTTCTTTGACTCGTCGATCTTCTTCACTATCTCGATTTAAATCTTCGATTTCTTGTGCTAAAAGTGCGTCGAGATCCATAATATTATGTAGAAAGTAAAAAAAAAGAAGGTGGAAAAAAAATTGTGTGTGTGTGTGAGGGCCTGGAACTTTAATGTGGGAAGAAGAAAGAGAGAGGAGAGTCAAAAAAAAAAAGGTTCATCACACCCAGTTTATGTGCATTTTTTTTTCACTTTTTGGAAACAATAATCAAAAAATAGGGTTCCGCTATGAAATAATCATCAGGTAAAAGAGAGAGAGAGACACACACACACGCATCACACACACACATAGTATATATAAGCATTACATAGTTGTTTATATCATTACACAACTTTCTCTTCCTTTTTTCCCTTTTTCTTTTTATACACACACACACACACAAACTTTTATTTTGTATATCTTTTTTTTTAATAATCATAAAAAAGAAGAACAAGAAAGAAATATGGGATTAATTTATCGAACTTTTCTTGAAGGAAATAATATTTACGCTTGTAGTCAATGTAAAACTCACTTGGCTACTGAAGAGTTTTTACTTTCAAAGGTAATTTATATACACATAATTATTTTTTTAAGTTTTTAACCTTAAATCTATTTCTATTTGAAAATAGCAATTTCAAGGAAAATATGGTGAAGCTTATCTTTTTCATCAAGTGTAAATAGTACTCTTTTGATTGATATATATATATATATATATTTAGGAAGAATATGAACTTATATTTGATATATTTGATAGTGTGAATATTATTGAAGGGGATGAACAAGATAGAGCAATGACTACAGGATTACATACAATTAAAGATGTACTTTGTACTAAATGTAATACAATACTTGGATGGATATATGTAAGTTTCTATTGGTTATTAATGGATAGTAATCGATACTAATCTAATCTAATTCTTTTTTATATATAGATTAAAGCTTATAATGAGGATAATAAATATAAAGAAGGAAAATGTGTACTTGAAAGTAAACTTTTAATTGAAGCTCATTAATAATAATAATAAACAGGTTTGGTTTTTAAAAATCAGTTTTTTTTTTTAAAGAGGTAAAGGAAAAGGATTATTTACAAAAAGAGATATGTATGATTTGATCTCTTGATTCTATATTAGAAATTACCAAGAATTGGCTTGTTCAGCTTCGTCTAATTTTTTAGCATGTTTGTTTACAAGTTCAACAATGTTGTCAATCTTTAGTTTATCAGTATCAAGTCCAAGTGTTTTTCCATCACCTTCATTATATTATATAAGTTAGTTTTTTTTTTAAAATTATTAACAGTAATAACAATAATAACAATATTAATTAAATAACAAACTATAAACGTACGATATACAATGTCAATACGAGAAGGTGCTTGAGCATCATTTAACATGGTGGCTGTAATTTTTAAAGCAGGATTAGCTCTACGAGCTTCGTCGGTATTCACGCGATTTAAAAATAACCTATTATTTATTTATTTATTATTATTATTAAGTAACCATTTTCAACTCTTGACCATTAAACATTCTATTGATTTACCGTGATGCTTTAGAAGCCTTATTAAAAGGTGATAATGACACCTTTACGTTATTAATTTGACGCATCAACATTTTTTATTTTATTTTTTTATATAAATTAATTTAAGTTTTAGGGGAGAAGTTGTCAAGAAAAAAAAAATAAGCGAACTTTGTCTCAGAAAAAAGAAAAGAGTTCCTGACTTGAATATCTATTTTTATGTTGACGTCACTGAGGAAAATCAAAATTTTTTTTTTAGTCTAAGCAACAAAAGAAAAAAAAATCTACTCCCAATTTTTTTTTTCTTCTCTTTTTTTTTTACAACTCCTTTTATATTATCTACATTTTAAAGGTAAAAAAAGTTCATGTCCCAAAAGAATAAAAAAAAAAAATTAAAAAAAAATGAATTATATATAAACAATGTGTTTTTTTTTCAGTCATGCCACCAAAGAAGGCCGTCAAAGAAGAGAAGCTTTTGCTTGGTCGTCCCTCCAACAATTTAAAGATCGGTGTTGTCGGCCTTCCAAACGTTGGCAAGTCCACCTTCTTTAACGCCCTGACTAACTCTTCAGCTGCTGCAGAAAACTATCCTTTCTGTACTATTGGTAAAGTATTCAATGGAATGTGAACCGAAAAAAAAAAAAAAACTAAATGGGATAGAAATAAAAATATTAAATACATATATAAAACAGATCCGGAAGAATCCCGTGTTGCTGTTCCCGATGCTCGTTTCGACTGGTTGGTTCAACATTATAAGCCTGCTAAGGAAATCCCTGCTTTCGTACGTTTTTTTTTCTTCTATATATATAAATATATATGTATATATATATTAGGAGAGAAACTAATATTTTTATTCTTTATTTTTAGTTGACTGTCATTGATATTGCTGGTTTAGTCAAGGGTGCTGCTAGTGGTGCTGGTCTCGGTAACGCTTTCTTATCCCATATTAAAGCTGTTGATGCCATTTTCCATGTTGTTCGTGCTTTTGATGATCCTGATGTTACTCACGTTGAAGGTGATTTAGATCCTGTTCGTGATTTGGAAATTATTCATGAAGAATTACGTTTAAAGGATGAGGAATTTATGGGTAGAATTGTTGCTGATTTATCTGCTTCTGTCAAGCGTGTGGGTCACGGTGGTAATGCACAAGATAAACAACGTAAAGAAGAATGTGCCATTGCTGAAAAAGTCTTTGGTTGGATTAAGGAAGGTAAAGAAGTCCGTCACGGTGTTTGGACAAATAAGGAAATTGAAGTGATCAATACCTTCCATTTAATTACTGCCAAACCTGTCATTTATTTGGCTAATTGCAGTGAAAAGGATTATTTACGTAAAAAGAACAAGTACTTACCCAAGATTAAGGCTTGGATTGATTCTCACTCTGCTGGTGATTTAATGATTCCTTATTCTGGTGCTTATGAACAACGTTTATCATTGATTGAAGATAAAGAAGAAAAAGAAAATACCATCAAGGAATTAGGTGGTCAATCCATGTTACCCAAGATTATTGTTTCTGGTTACAGTGCTTTACAATTGATCTATTATTTCACAGGTGGTCCTGATGAAGTTCGTGCTTGGACTATTCGTCGATTGACTAAAGCTCCTCAAGCTGCTGGTGTTATTCACTCTGATTTTGAACGTGGTTTCATTATGGCTGAAGTGATGAAATATGAAGATTTGAAAGAATTTGGTAACGAAACTCAAGTAAAAGCACATGGTAAATATATGCAAAAGGGTAAAGAATATGTCGTTGAAGATGGTGATATCATTTTCTTCAAGTTTAATGTCACTGCTCCAAAGAAGAAATAGACCTCTTTATAACAAATCCTTCTCTCCCTCTCTTCCCATTCCTTACCATTTATCCCTTTTCTCTCACCCATTAAAAACCCTTCTTTTTTGTGTGTTCATTATATAAAAACTCTTTACAATTCTTGTATTTTATTTTTTTAGCAGCTAGTATTTATTATTGGGAAGGGGAGGGTGGTAGTGGTATATATAAGAAAGAGAATTATATAAAAATATTACTATTTATTTCTTGTCTTTCTGTTGTTGTTGTTATTGCACTATGATTATCATCATTATCTTCTTCTTCTTCTTTAGGTTCTTCTTCATCATCAACCGGGATTTCTTTTAAAACACCATCATCTGTAACAAATACTTTATTAGCACCTTGTGATGCCATATCTATCATCCATGGTTCAATAGGTGTCTTGATAATTCCACGAAATGCCAAATGTCGAAATCCTTCCATGACATTTTTCCCTTTAATTTTAATTTTCATTTTTAATTTTAATTCTTCATCGGGTGTTACGTCTGCAATTGTTGGATCTAAAATATCTTTCATAGTGGTATCCAGCTATATAAAAGCTTGTTAATTATATATCACCCTCGTCTTCTTAATAACCAACTTACATTGATCTCAACATTTTGTAATCCTTGTGCAACATCTAATCCAAATGTTTCAATTGTTTGCCGATATCGACCTTGAATTAATTCACGATCTAATGGAACAATACGTTTTCTTCTTTCTCTTCCTTTTACATATTCTTCTCCTTCTTGATAAGGTCGTTTTGTTAATAGTTCTCTTAAATCCAATGGATTACTATCAAATTGATTTTGACGAAATTGTTTGAATGGACCCAAAGAATTATGATGTTTGGCAATATTAGCAAGCGTATCGAAATTTCTATCTTGAACAAATCGATTTTCAATAGATTGAGCTCCTAATGCATCACATAATGCCTATGGATTGGATTGGATTAGATTATATTATGTTCTCTTCTTTTTCCAAATGAATCACTTTTACCTGCTCAATAATCTTTTGAAGATTTGATCTTAGTTTTCCAAGAGATATAAGAAAAGGAGTAGAACGAAATAAAATAATTACTAATGTATTAGATTTATCTGGTAATTCTTTTTGATTTCTATGTTGAAAGATTGAAATACGTAATCGATCTGCTTGTTCATTTTCAATAGATTCTACATAAATATGCTAATTTTTGTTTTTGTTTTTAATTAATAATAATAGATACAATTTATATATAAAAAGAAACTTACACAATTATAAAAGATATTGATTTTTTCTTTCATTTTATCAAGAACTGTATGTATATCGAATACTGTATTCAATCTTTCTAAATCTATAATTATCATTATCAGTATTAATATATATTCAAAAGTGTTTATAAATATACATTACCTCCTTTTATTTCAAATAAATGATATGCTCCAAGATATTTTTTATAATCCTTATCTAATATATATTATAAAAAATTAGTTATACCTTGTTTTCTTTTAATCAAGAATAATAATTAAAAGTAAATACCCATTTACATTTGAAATCAAGTTGAGAAGCTTGAAACATGGTTAATCCATTAGGCTAATGATAATAATAATAATAAGAGTCAGCTTTTTTTTACTACATAGATAAAAAAAAAATAGTTTATCAATTACCCAATCAATGTGAATACGTTCTATTAAAGTCGTTTTAATTTGACCTTGTCTATCCAATTGTTGATAAAAAGATAAGGCCTCTGTATAATTAATAGGTCGAAGTTCAACATGTTTTAACCAATCGAATATACAAGATAAAAGATCAGGAGAAACAATTCTTTTTATCAAGCTTTCAAGTCTCTGATCATATTTTACAATATATAAATCCGATTTGGAAAAGGTTATTGTCATCGTTTTGTTTTTGTTTTTTTGAAGAGAGGCACTTTAACGCGTTATGAAACACGAAAAAAAAAATATACAATCGCGTTGTTTTTCCTAAAAGAAAAATGATTTCGGAATTTTTGACTTCCGGTAAGTGTTTGCTCTCAATAAAATAATTTTTACTTATTAGAAAACGGATCTGTTTATAAATACAAAGAACACCAATAACCTCGTGAACTAACGTTATTCTCATAAAAATATAAAATATGTTAAGTTTGTTTCACAAGGTTGACTGTGCGGGTTGTGCCTAAAATGTAAAAGTTAGTTCCAAAAAACTTCTTAACAACGAATCATTTTTACTCCGTTCAAACGCAACTGAAATTGAAAAAAAAGAGGTCGTTTTTTTTCTTTAATCCTTTTCCTCAGTTCTATTTTCCTTTTTCTTTTCACACACACACTCCCTCTTTTTTCTTTTCATTTACGTTTTATTATTACTCTTTTTTTCTTTTCTTTAAAAAAAACACTTCAAAAAAAAAGAGAGATAACTATTCCTTTTCTTTAAAAAAAAATAATATTCATAATAAAACAAAAGAATATACATATATATATATATATATAAATATAAAATGACTTCAATTTATCCACCTCATAATGGCATGATTAAAGGTAAACATTGAACTCATTATTATTGTTATTATTATTAAAAAAAGAAAATAAAAAAGGATTCTTTTCTTCTTTATATATAAATGTATACTTTTCATTTACTTTTTTTTAAAAAAAAATTAAATAACAATAACTTTATATTCCTTTGTAGGTCGAAAACGCCGACTCTCCGAAGACGAAGACATGAGTGACGCATCGTCATCGTCGTCATCGTCACCGATTTCTACACCTAATAATAATAATAATAATAATATTATTCGACATTACCGTAATGTAAACGAAATTAATAAAAGATATAAAACCGGTATTACTAAACCATCAACTACAACTACAATGTTAGGTAAATTATGATTAACAATTGAATTCAATTGTTGTCCATTGTTATTTACTTGTGAACTAATAAATAATAATTTTATTTTAGCATCATTGGATAAAGATAAATTGATTCATATTATACATACATTATTTGATACACATCCTGAACTTCGACAAGATATAATGAATTATATACCAGCACCCAGTGTACATACCGCAGCTGTTGTATTAAATAACTTGGAGAAACGTTTAAATGATAGTTTCCCTTATAATCGTAATGGTCCATCAAGAAATGATTATACATTTTCAAGAGTAAGAGCTTCACTTGTGGAATTAATTGTAAGTATAATATCATCGTTTATTTTAATAGATAGTTTACACAAAGATATGATTTACTTAATACATTTAATATATAGGATACAACAATTCAATACGCTGATCATTTTACTTTATCTACTGCATTTCCACCACAAGCATTTGCTTTCTTACATATAGCTACTACCTTAGCACATCGATTACCTGTGTGGGATAGTGATGGTAAGTAATCATAGATATAATATATATATATACTTATATAACTAATATTTTTTTCTTATTCTTTTCGATTACTAGTAAATAATGAACTTAAACGTGATTTATATCGAGTACTCGATGAATGTTGGAAATCAGCATCACAATGTGCAGCATCTAAAATTCGAGAAGGAGAATCATATAGTCTTTTAGCAGTGAAAGAATGGGCTAAAAAGTAAGTTTATTATTGTTATTATCTATTTATTCCCCCCTCCTCCTCTTTCTCTCTCCTTTTTGATTTCACTAATAAATGAAACTTCTTATTTAGTTTGGCCGAACATAATCATTACACAGGAAACTTATTCTTTACAGAAGCTGTACAAGAGTTTTCTAAACGATTAGGATTTTTAATTGGATTACCACATAATGAAGTATCTCATGATGTACCTATATGCCATCATCCTGCACAGAATGATATAGTTCGACGATTAGCATCACCACCTCGTGTTGTAGGTTATGCTGATGCACGAAGATAACTAGTTTAATTCTCTCTTTTTTTTTTTAAATCCCCCATTACATATTTCTTGTTTTTACCCTCCTCTCTTTTTCAAATTCCTATTGATTTCAAGGACATCCCATTTTTTTACGTATATTATACAATCACACACAAACATCTCATTCTTCATCTCATACACAATACTTATATAACATCCTTTTCTTTTTTTTCTTCTTTTATATCAACAAAACAATCCTAACAACACTTACACACCTACTTATTCCTTCTCCTTTACTCTCTTTCCACAAACATACTCAACAACAATCACAGTCTAGCAAAGCAACATTTAAATAACAACAAGCATACTCTCTCTCTCTCTCTCTCTTTTTTTTTTCAAAATCATCATAAGAAATAGCAAAATTCAATCACCCACTTTTTATAACAATTTGTTATTATGAATACTTATTAAAAAAGAAAAGGGCTTTTCTTTCCCCTCTAACTTATGTTTTTTATATGTAAAGGGAGCAAAAAAAATAATAATAATAATGAAAAAGGAGTGGGGTAGGAAGGGAAGGGTATATTACTTATTATTATTTTATCATGTACAATCTAATATTCTTTCTTTTACTCTTCCTGCTACATGTTGTACAATGGATTCAATTAAAGAATAAATTCCACTAAATACATTCAATATACCAAATATAATAGTAGCTAAAATTACAAAAGCAATAAATACAATAATTCCGCCTAATGCTGCATCTCCACTACAAGTAGTAAAATCTGTTATATAACAACCATATAACGTAGTCATACTGCTATTGTTATCACAGCAACATAACCATCCAGAACTTATCGGTAAAAGCGGGGAAGTAGCTCCGTTATTATTAGTGACAGCTGATGATTGTGTTGTACGACAATATATCATATAAATGATTCCAAGTATTGATACACTGATTAATCCACAAAGTAAATAAATATGATTTAATCCTAATATCATAAGCTCTTCTTCTTCTTCATTATTAGGTTCTTGTAGTATTAAATAAATATGAATCCATTTACATAGATAAGCCATACCCATTGTTAATAAAACAATCATAAATAATGTAATACTTTTTAAAAAGTATCCGTGGGATACAATAGCAGCAAATTTAGGTCGATAAATGTTATATTGATAACCACATAGATCACAAGCAACATAGGATTCTTGTCTTGGCGATAACTCTCTCCATCGATTTAAACAGTCAATATGAACATACATCATACTTCCTTTACATTTACAGGGTCGTATTAATGGATTATCATAATTATTAAAAGTAAATTTTTTTTGTTGTCGTCGTCGTCGTTGTTGATTGGATAATATCTTTTGTTGTTCTGTAGAATAAGAGGAAGATGGTATAGCTGTTTGTTCTGGGTAAAGTCGTCGTTCGTCGTCGTCTTGGTTATTATTTAATTCTTCTTCTTCTTCTTCTTCTTCTTCCTCTCCTTCACCACAAATACGACACGTTTTTGAAAAATATTCATCTTGATTGTTGTCATCATGAGAATCTGTCATTGCAATAGAAACTGTGTGAGGGTCCACTTTTAACAAAGTCACTTTTTGTTGTATTTGTTCTTTACAAACAGCATTATCGTCTCGTTGTTGTTGCTGTTCTTCTTCTTGTTGTTGTTGTGGAATAGATGAATAGGTTGTCGCATTTTTATCTTTACTACTATGACTACTTGTCATGTTACGTGTCTATGTTGTTATTACCTTTAATAATAATAAAAAAAAATGAGAAGAGAATGGGGAAGAAAAGATATACCCACACAAAACAAATTACGTATAAGATAAAAGGAGAGAGAAATAGAGAGGCGGTGTATCTTATATATAATAAACATATTCGCGTGACACATTACTTTTATAGGTTTATAAACATACAAATAAATAAAAAATTTCTTGCTCTCTCTTTTCTATATACTTTTTGCTTTTACTAAACTCTTAAGATATTGTTACATAATGAAAACAAACTTATATGCATAACATAGACTCATCTTTATCACCTTGTCAAGGAGTTGTATATCATAAAGATGTTTATTACTTACTTAAATCATGAGAAATAACACAATTAATTATTAGTAGTAATACTCTAACTATATTTATAGCTCTTGTATATTGAAACCATTACGTACCAATGGTCCTTTTTTCTTTATATCTACATTGTATGTACTGGTATACCAAAAGTCCGCTGGTGTAAAGTAAACAAATAACAATAAGTGTTATATAAAAAGAACAACAAGGCCTCTTTTTCCATTCTCTTTAATCGATAACAATGATTGAAGAGATTTCTTACTTATAAAATCGTTTGCTTTTGTTCGTATATAATAATCTGAAAGTATATATGTCAATGTTTCAAAAGAAAAAAAAAAGTAATAACAATAGCATGATTTATTTATATATCTTTTAACGCCACACTACAAGCCGGAGCTCGGATTTATAAAGGTACATGTACTACACATATATTTTTATAGCATAATTTTTATGATGGAAGCCACATAATTTATTTTTAGGCATAAAAAAATCATTTTGTTAGACAAGAAACTGATAACCGTTATAATTATATTCTTTCTTAAGTTTTTTTTTCCTTTAGTAATGATATGTATCGAACGTTCTTTATAGTAAAAGAGTTTGGGATTATACTTAATTATTATATTCAACTACGTATGTAAGTACGTAGGAAAATTAGTAATAAATGACTTCACTCTAATAATGACGTTTAATAGACCTATAATAATTCAAGTGTATTATTACCAGTTTTGGTTATTTCTTTTACATGTCAAAAGTACGTATTTGTTATGAAGGGAGCGCATGAAAACAAGTTATTTTACATAGACTTTATTTATTTATTTGTAATCAAAATGTTGATATAGTAGAAGATGATATAAGAATAATATCATTTTAAGTTTAAGATTCATAAATAATCTATCATAATAAATGCTTACTCTTATGAGCTGGTTAAACTCATTGAAGATAAAAAACACTAGCCGAAGTACATCCTTACCAAAAAGAAAAAGAGACAAAACTATTATACTATGTACGTATGGAATATCAATGAATAATTAAATACAAGTGATCTATGTAATAAGTGTCATTTTTTTTTGGAAGGGGTAAAGAATAAATAGTCTTTGTGGTTTAAAAAAACATTATTATTTTTTTCCTTTACAAATTATTCAGCTTTAGAAAAGAAAAACACACGAGTTTAAACAGAATCGACTTGAATGAATACTGCTCTTTTTAGACAAAAGTTGAAGGGATTTTATATTATTGTTACGTATTCTTCTAAAGATATAATATTATTCAGCGCAGCAAAAAGAAAAAAGGTTGTGGAATTTTTAGAACAGCGACAAGCCACGATAATTTCTTTAAATGCTCAACAGCGCCCACTTCTTGATCAGTCTCTTTTTGTTGCTCCTTTAGGTATACTATCATCATCCATATATTTTTAATTTTGTCCAATCCATCCATCCATCTATGAATCCATTGTTAATGTATCCATGGAATATCCATCAACTCCATGGACATATTAATAAGGATATATAGTTTTTGGAAAGAATGATATAATTATTTTGAATCATTGTATATTTATTATTATTATTATTATTATTATTATTTTAGTTCTTTAAAAGTCCTCGAACAGCAAATTATTCAGCATGTCGAAGCGAGAAGCCAAGGAACAATACTTTGAAAAGGTAAAATTCGCAAACCTTTTTTTTTAGTTTTAATTTATAAAATTATTAAAAACATTGATATACTTACTATTATTATTATTTATAAAATGTATATGTCATTAGCTCAAGAACTACATTGACAGTTACAAGACTGCCTTTGTTGTCAACGTTGACAATGTTGGTTCTAACCAAATGCATCAAATTCGTCACTCCCTCCGTGGTCAAGCTGTTGTCCTTATGGGTAAGAACACCATGGTCCGTCGTGCTTTCAAGACCTTCGTTGCCGAACGTCCCGAACTTGACCGTTTGATGCCCCACGTCAAGGGTAACATTGGTTTCGTCTTCACCAACGGTGACTTGAAGGAAATCCGTGGTAAGATTCTTGAAAACCGTGTTGCTGCCCCTGCTAAGGCCAACGCTATTGCTCCTGGTAATGTCTTTGTCCCTGCTGGTAACACTGGTATGGAACCCGGTAAGACCTCTTTCTTCCAAGCTTTGGGTATCCCAACCAAGATTTCTCGTGGTACCATTGAAATCGTCAGTGACGTCCAAGTCGTTACTGGTGGTGAACGTGTCGGTCCCTCCGAAGCTGTCTTGCTTAACATGTTGAACATCTCTCCCTTCACTTACGGTATGAGCGTTACCCAAGTCTTCGACGAAGGTACCTGTTTCTCTCCCGAAGTTTTGGATGTTGAAGAATCTTCTCTTGTTGCCAACCTTTTGGCTGTCGTCCGTGACGTTGCTGCCATCTCTTTGGCTGTTGGTTACCCCACCACCGCTGCCGTTCCTCACTCCATTGTTAACGGTTACAAGAACTTGTTGGCTGTCTCCGTTGCCACCGACTATACCTTCGAAGGTTCCGAAAAGATCAAGGAATTCTTGGAAAACCCTGATGCTTTCGTTGTCGCTGCTGCCCCCGCTGCTGCCGCCGATTCCGGTGCTGCCGCTGAAGAAGTCAAGGAAGAAGAAGCTGAAGAATCTGATGACGATATGGGCTTCGGTCTTTTCGACTAAATTAATTTATCATGATTCATTCTTACTTTTATGCATTCATAATAAATTAAAAAGCCAATTTGGTTTGGTTTTGTGTCAATGTAAAACAACCTTTTTAATCTTTTGGATTGATCACTATGTTATAAGTGGGATTTTTGGAGTTGGATTATGGTCTTTTTTTTTATATGGGATATTTGATATTCGAGATGATTCTGGTAAGTTGTTGGGAGTAATGAGGTATTTTTGCTGGATTCTTCGACTTAATGTGATAAGAATTTTGGATAATTATGGAAAGAATGCTTTTTTATATGCAGAAATGACAACGTTGATGTGCAGACAATAGAATTCTTTTCACGGTAAAATATTGGAACGTATATATACATACAAATGATGGATATTTTCCGTCAATGTACGATTGGAAGATATCTTTCTACTACTAAATGTACACTTAATAATTCAATACCTGACTTTTGTCATTTTTCCATGCTAATGACGCAGACACAGATCATGATTTGATTTGGCTATGTATCCTTTTGTTTATTACTCTTATTATTTGTATTCAACATGAACAATCAAACAAACGATACATTTTATACTATAAACAAATGTCTCTCTGTTGACTGGATTCATTCTCCCATGGCATTGAATTTTTGCAAATAAGATAATCTTGTTGAAGAAAGTTCTTACCACAACTTGGAACAAAAAAAGTATACTATCAACTGGAAATCTCAACTTCATTTACAAAAAGATACTCCTGGTCTTAGAAAAAAAATTCGATTGGTCTTTGTTGTACGTCTGTGATCATAGTTGTAAACTGTCAGCTATAGCTTCAGTAACCAAGAAGTGCTGAACAGATTCATCAACAAAACACACTGGTTATACTGCAAGAGTCAAAGTCACTTAAGTGCACTGTTGATTGTGTCATTAATCTCTAAATTGTCACGAGACTAGATCTAGTCTTTGGCACTAGATCTAGTCTCCAGTTTGGTCTTTAATTTTGGTCCAATAAAAAACACGAATGACGTCGACAAAAAAAAATAGTTAGTTTTACTTCATAACTATTGATGTGCAAAACGAAAAACAATATCTATTCACTACATTCAGATTAAATTTGTAATTAACATTAGTATGTCTGCCACCACCAATTTTCTAACTTTACTTCGAAAATCCTGGTTGGGACTCACGTATCTTTTCTCCCAAGAACGCTGAAGGCCCGAGAAGCTGCTGCAATAGGAACTACAAAGTCTAGTATGGAACGAGTATATGGAATTGTTCAATCCTACTCGAATGAGGGGAATGTTTTAATGGTGTGTGTTCATGTTGCCAATGGCGATCACTCTATATGTAAAGTGAAGGCAGGAAATCTCAAGAAAGAGAGAGAGACTGAAGAAAACACGGTTCCTGGCGTTCCTGCTGTTGCTCAAGACGGGGACAACTCTTCTAACCTGTTGTTGAGTTTAGGGATCGACTATGAATCGGATAATGGTGAAGGTCTTGAAGAGGTTCTAGGAGAACAAGGGGATGTTGATTGGGTGGATAAAAGAGTTACTATCGATGTACGACACACTGAGCCTTCTTATAAGAATGATGCAGTGTTGAATATCGAAAATCATCGGTTTTCAACACCATACATATTTTTTAAAAGGTTTCTACCAATGGATCATATTGTTGATCATATTATTCCATCCATCAATGCTAATGCAGTTATTCGGTGTATTGAAAAATGGCACCCACTGACCAAGGCTGAATACTTTTTATGGATTGCACTTTGGACTTATATGGCATGGCTTCCTTGTAGTGATAGAGGTTTTTATTGGAGAACAAAGCCAACAATTCTAGTCCCATCCCCGTACAATTTCGGTCAATGGATGTCGCGTCGTCGTTTTGATGCTATTCTGGCAGCTCATACTTATGAGCATCCTGCCACTATAGCCGCTGGAGTAACAAGCGACCCTCTGGTTCCGATTCGTGGTTTTGTTGAAGGATACAATGAAAATCTTTTGAATGCAATGGTTCCTGGACGAGTGTTGACAATTGATGAGACGATGAACCAATGGGTTGGGAAGGTATCACGAATGCCTAATGTGAAGAAGATTATTTCGAAACCACATCCTGTTGGTCAAGAATTTAAAACAGTTGCTGATGCTTCCACTAACATTATTATTCGTCTTGATATCAGTGAAAAGAACTTTCAAGTGAAAAAGTTTGGTGATCAAGGTGCTGTGATTTCTACCGTCTGTCTGAACCTTGGTTTGCCACTGGAAGAACAATTCTCGCAGATTCCTGGTTCGGATCCCCTAGTTGTGCTGCTGTTCTTCATCAATATGGTCTATACAGTATCATGCCAATGAAGAAGAGAAGCCATTGGCCACGTCTCGTTCCCCGTGATCTTCACATGAAGTTAGAAGGAGAACCTGTTGGAACATCGATTTCTCTAATCAGTATTGTCAAGGACGTACCTATGTCAATATGTATCTTACGTGATAGAAAGATGCAATGTCTTGTTAGTACTTGTGGTAGAACAACACAAGGATCAGAGGTTACTCATGTAATCAAGGAAGGAAACAAAAGTCGCTTTGCGACATTTCATCGTCCTGCTGTTTTTGATGATTATGGTGCTGGCAAAGGAGCCGTAGATATTAATAATAACAACCGCGATAATATGGCTTCATATCATGATGTCATGCGGATACACTCCTGGGAAGTTAGAACGTTTTCTTTCTTTTTGGCGCTGGCTGAGGCAAATGCGTACCTTGCGTGGCGTTCTTTTGGTCCAGTTGAACAGAGAAGTAATACCCACTTTTCTTTTCGTGAACAGTTGTGCACTGATATGATTAACGAATACTTGTATGCAGTTAATATTGTTGAAGATGATGAAGAAGAAGATGTTAATTCATATAGAAATAACACGCGGCATGACCTAGAAGCAATTGGAAAAGGGTTTCTGAAAGATAGAACCCCCTATTCACGACAATGGAAATGTCAAATCTGCAAAAAAAAAAAAAACTACACTCAGATGCAGCTGTACCCCGACAAAGGGTCTGTGTAAATCCAACTGCTACCGATTGCACCTTGTAGGTAAGCAATAATAGTAGAAACAACAACAGTAAAAAAAAAAAATAGAACAATTTTTATGATGTTATTCTTTTATTATTTTAAGTGTGGTTGACTTTTTTTGTTGTTGTTGGAGAAATAATTACTCCCAAAGTAGAGACTAGATCTAGTCTCTCAATTTTTCACTATTTACCAACCAATTTCAATTTGTTATATATAACAACACAGTATATCCTGGAACTTATAAATGATAAAATACATTTTTCCTAACCTAAACTATATTCTATACAACTTTTATAATGTGTGGTCAATTATTTGGCTAGATATATTCATTCAAAGTAGAGACTAGATCTAGTGTCGGGGGTGCAAAGATACTCAATAAAAAACTCAATGAAGAAGTGGTGTACGTTAAAGCTAAAAGTATTAGCCCATATTTTTTAAATCAAGCCATTGAGATTGTAGACATGGTAAGAACATAACAGTAATTGTACATCAGCAACCATTAGTCGTATATGTGGCATTGACTCTTTTTTCCTTAATAATTATACGATATTAGGGTTCCAGGGAGTTCATGGGAGATGAAATCGAAGTCCTACAAAGAATGGTACCGGAAGAACGGTCATTGATACCAGAAAAGAAGTTTCTATGTAGTATTTTCGATTTATTGTAAATATTATAAACAACGAAAGCGAATGATATTGTAGTTAGGGGCTAAAGATTATTGTTGTTTCGTGTTTTTTTTATTTTTAGTGAAAGAAGTATTTATGATGATTGTGGAAAGGAAGTGTTGAGAAAGTCAGAAGATTGTTTCCGATCACATTTGTTCGATGATTGTCTCAAAACAACCACTCAATTATTACGACAACGTGGTAGGGATGTTACTTTTTTGCCGGGGGAAATTGAACTTGATGCCATGACAATACAACTTAAGGAGTAAGGATTGAAGGACGGTCGCTATAGATACAACGCAGATGGTATCCTCCGCGCTAACAGTTTTTCAAATTTGGAAGTGATGCTCACCGAAGTATCATGTGGATATGGAAAAGCAGAAAACAGCAAAGTGAGCTTTGATCACTACAAGGATATGTTTGGGTTGTTGGCAATGTTAAGAACGTTCGCAGAAACATACAAAGAAGCTTCATTTGATACATTTCGAAAACTTAAAGTTCATTTCTTGCATGGTCATGGTAACTATTATTTATCATATATATATATACACACCTAAAGGTCCAAATGTTCAAATTTGGTATTTGCTTACTTCAAGCATTAATATTATTGGCTAAAGCTTACGGATTTGTTATTTTTTGTTAGTTGGGGGTTGGATTTCAACAGGGAACCGAGTAAACTAGGGGGGTCCATTGAAGATTTGGTTGATTTTCAAAAATCTCGTGTAACAAAGAATAAATTTACACAAAATTTTGCTAAGTCATTTACTGTCACAGCATATTCTAGAGACCATTTATCACACGCTATGCAGTGAATTTTTTGAAAAAATTCAAAAATAAATTACAATTTGTTCTTCAGTTAATACTAATAGTAAAAAAGAATTAATAAATGGACAAAAAAGTTGATACAGTGATTAAATATAAAATATATATAAGGAGTGAGAAGATAATTAAAGGTAAATAGGTATAAAAGAAAAAAAATGATGACAATAGAAAATGTACTAGTACTGTATAAAAATAAAGATGGGTGATAATTGAATAGAGAAAATATTATGAAGGCTGTAAAGCATGACAATTAATAAAAGTTGTTAGAGAGCATATACCATAAACTACCGAACTTGTTTATATTGATAATGTTATATTCTCTATTTTCACAATGGGTCTGTAAATCGACTACTTCAATCAAAGTTACTTATATATAGGACGCAGCTCTTATAAATTGAAATTTAACTTGAGGAATTTTATTTTTGCTTCTTCTCCACTTTTCTCTTTTATAGATTTTCCACCCTTATTTGAATACAGTATCTTGGGTAACTATTAAAACTTTTCCGTATATTATTGAGCAATAATTTATACATCTGTACTATCAGGTATACTTACTACAGAATATTTCAGTTTTTTAGTTTCCTAACAAGCTTCTATAATTTCCAAGTGACTGAAAAGTAAGTGTTTAAAGCATACAGTAAGTATTCGCTAAACCGGTACTCGATATATGTGAAGATTTGTACCGGTTTAGCGAATTACCGGTTTAGCGAATTGAAATGCAGCTGGTACTAATATGTAGAATATACTGGAAAAATAACTATAATTAAATTAAGCTGTAGGAATAAGATAATAAAAATGATAGTTCATATAATGTAGCTAGCTGCTTAATGTAGCTTTGCTATTTACTTGAGCTAATCTTTTAGTAATAAAAATGACACTGATGTATACACCAAATAGTAATAATTAATCAGAGACTGGATTAATAATGAATTTACGTACAACAAAGTGTGTTAAATATGGACCTTGGTTAGCAGTCGAATAAATAAGTAAAGACGAATTGTATCAACAACATAATTACATATGCAATGGTAATGGTAATGAATAAGTACATGACAAAGTTGAAAAGAAGTACATATGTATGCAGATGAGAAAAAAGAGAAAAGCATCTATGTGAAGTTGGCGAAAAAGAGACACTATTATCAACAAAATGGTGAGAAGCCTTCTCTTGAGGACAAGAATGATTTATGTATTTTTAATTGCTATGAAAACAAAGTAGCCAGCTGAGAACAAAGGAAAGAGCTGAGATGAGATTGAAGGAAGCCTGTATTACTGATTTTACCATTAAAAAGACTAATATTATATAATATAAGATAAAAGAATACTATTAGAAACCCGGTAAATAATTAGGAAAGTTCACCGGATACCGGTTTAGCGAATTACCGGTATTTTACTAAGTATATAAAAAATAATTGAGAGATACTACCGGTTTAGCGAAATACCGGTTTAACGAGTACCGGTTTAACGAATACTTACTGTATTGTTTAACGTAGTATGATACTATAATAATGGATACTAATAATATAAATTTGTATTATAGAATGTTTTTTCATTTCAAAAATATTACTTGTAGTATCTTTATAGGGTATGCAAGTTTTGAAGAGAGATAAAATGGTAGTACGTATGTAATGATAGCTAATAAATACATATGTCTCTATCTTGGCGAACTTTTATGTTTACCATTTTATTTGTAGATTCAATGTTAATATAGAATTTTTATAAATTATGATAATAGCTCTAGTAAAACAGACGTGTTGATAGATTATTATTTTCAATAAAAAATTATTTTTGAGCGTTGCTCTATCCATCCAAAACTTTTTTTTTTTGATTTTTCTGGTTTTTCTGGTTTTTTTTTTTTTTGTTTCATGTTGTTTTATTCACCCCCAAAAAGAATCGGTTCCCATCACAAAAAGAATGCAAACTGCACGAAAATGCTATGCCCAATAAGCCAATTGTTTATGTGCCTGTGTTTATATAAACAAATCCCAATTTGAACATTCAGACCATTGGGTGTGTATATGTATATATTTGTTTTACTCGAAAATCAAATATTAAATTGTTCTATTATTTATATAGGAGATGCAATCAGGCATTGGAGTATGTCTGTCCAAGAAAAGGGTGTTTTTATTATGAACAAGGAGCAGAGAGTGAAAGTCCCTGTTGAATTCAGTAGCAAAGATGTTGAATTAGTACCATTTGTCAATTTCTACGCAACATTGGCAGTACGTATTTGATGATATATAAATACCAGGATTTAAAATCTTGAAAGAAACTAACAATTGAAAATTTTTAGAACGCTTTTGAAGAAACACTTGATGTCGTAGAAGCACTTAAAACCGAACACAAGGATGCTCTTCGTAAATTATCATTGTCGTCAACAATCAAAGAAACAAATAGCAACATTAGCAGCAGCTCAACTAGCACCATTACGACCACCATCAAAAAACCCACAAATTTATTAAATGTTGTTGATCCAATAATTATACGTCTTAACGAAGGAAAACATACAAGTGTTGTCGCAGACCATGGTCCCTCAAGTCCCGATCACAGTTCTTAGGCGGAATTTTCAATGTCCATTCCATTATGTGTTGTATTAGAGCATGCCCAACGGACTCCCCAAATTAAGATTTTTTATTTCAAGGCACAGAAGGGTCTCTGAATTTGGGTTTTCATAGATTTAAGCTTTTCATTTGGAGACTCCGTTGGGGCCAAATCGGTTCTCCAAATCTAGCAAGTTTCATTTTTCGGGAGTCCGTTGGGCATGCTCAGTGGTTGTTTTTGTATATACGTAAATATAAAAATATAAAGTTATATACCAATAGTAGCAGCATGTTGTGTTATTAGGAGGATTTATTATTGTTTTCTTAGTGATAGTTTATGTTTATGTTTTATCATCATAAGTTTGGTTATTTGGATTCAGGAATGCCTTGTTGTACGATGTCATTTTCAGCTTTATTTGTTTAGTTCTTTTAAGAGGGCGGCTGTATTTTCTGTATGGTTATCATCATAGTAATTTTCTTTCGTCTTGTCTGTATAACAAAGCAAGTCTTGATATCTATTATTTTTGTTGTTGTTATGCATCATCCGTGATAAGATAAATCTATAACTTTCTAGGATATAGCATATATAAAAAGGGTGCAATGAATTTTCCACCTTACCAAATTGACTTTTATGTATAAATGAAACAATATGTATTTTTTTTGTTGATTCATTGATGTCAATCTTTATTTGGTAAAACCACAAGAGGAAGACCACGAAAAAATCCACCAAAAGAAGTCAAGAATCCCAGAGGTATGCTATCATGATCGTATCATCATATAATTCCCATTCATACTATTTATGATCTCTAATATACTATTGTTTAAAAGGGCCTTACCGAAAATACAATGATATCCAGATCGTTCAGCTTATTGATTTAATTCAAAATGTGACACTCAGTGCAGCTGCAGCTGCTTGTATCGTTCTTATGCCTACGCGTTCTACGTACTCACAATTATTGGAATCGTTTTATCAATGACAAGCCATATTTACCAAGTCAAATGAAAAAATCGAAGGGAAGGACAGCTACATTGACAAACGAACATACAGTAACACTACAAAAACTTTATGACGAAGATCTAACTGCAACAATAACGGGAGCACAAGCTATGCTTTAGAAGACTTATGACGTAGCAATCACACGAAGTGGCTTGCAAAGGCATCTGGTAAAAAAAATGCGGTTTAATTATGAAAAAATTTACAAAAACACCAAAAGCTAGTATATTACCTGAAACCATCAAGAAACGGGTGAACTGGGTTCTTGATATCAACAAAAAAGATAGCGATTTTACAAGCTGCGTCTTTATAGATGAAGCATGTTTGAACTTACACATTAGGCGTACCTTTGGACGCTTGAAAAGAGAACAACCAGCTAAAGTGATGGTACTAATAACAGTGGCATAAATATTTCAAGTCTGAGGGCTATTGCCGCCGAAGTAGTGCTAAATCTTTCTTTTCAAAACTACAAGCCGTAGTTGGATCTAGGAGACGAAAATTACAAGATGGTGAAGAAAGGATAGAAGCCAGAGTTGGTACGCGAGCCGATCATTTTGTACAGTTTTTGGAAACTGTAATGGACGTTTTGGAAAAAAAAATGAATATCCCAGCAAGACGTTGGTAATGGATAATGCAAGTATCCATCGTGCAAAGAACGTAAAAGAAGCAGTGAAAGACCGTGGATTTAATTATTGTATAGCCCCTTCCTTAATCCAATTGAGGAATTCTAATCAAAACTTTAAGCAGGTGCTAAACGAGAGCTTTTAACAAAAGATGATAGTTTGACTTCACGAATAATTAACTCAGCTTGTTTTATTATTCGACACTTGAATTTTTTTTTTGCACAATGTATCATGGAGGAACCAATGCTGTAACAATATTTTTGGTAATTATATCTTAGTCAATAGCTGTTGGATTGAAATAAATATATGATATATGATATTAAATATTAAATAAAATAAATACATTCATGCCAAATCAAAATTCATCAAGTGCCAAAATAAAAATGGTGTGCCAGTATAAAAACATTGTCGGCCATTCTAATTTTCATCATGCGCCAAGTTGAAATCAACCCTATCGCTAAATTGAAATTGGTGTCACGCCAAGTTGAAAAATAAGATGCGCCAACCATTAGTCAAAATCCTGTAGGCTGTTCACAAGCAAATATTTTTGAAAGTTGTACAACACATAAATATTCTTTGGGAATAGGATTTATGTGTTTTACAACTTTAAAAAATATTTGCTTGTGAACAGCCATACGTACAATTCTCCAATTACGGATAGATCAAATTCGACCAACATATTATTCGGGTGAGAGTATTTTTTTCTTTTGGCTTTATTCTGCTCGCTTTTACCTTAGATAATTTTCGCCATAGTCTATTTCGAGTTTATTTTATTTGTCATGTACGTAAGCAATACGAATAAGTCTTATGAGGATTGTTAAAAGAAATCTGTTGCTGTATGCCACGTAGATAACTTTGATCATTTAAAAATTGTAATTTTACGTATAAGAACAAACATATCTTCTTGCGACGGCGAAAAAAAAACAACAATTCTGGCTATACAATAAACTAAAGATCATTACAAAACGTTTTATGTATATTGAAAATCGTAAAGATATATGATAATTGTAAACTATGTATAAATTACGTATTAAGAGAGACTCAGCACCTTATCCATATTTCAACAATTATCTGTATGTATTAAACAACCATTTTTATGCTATCAATGTGACACGGTTGAATTTGTGAGCCAGAATAATCATTTAGAATGACGATAACAACATGGTCATAATGAACCACAAAGAAAATAAAAATACATTTTGATGCGTAACTACCTATATCTAATAACATATTTAAATATGAACCATATAGACGTTGTTCAATATAGAGAAGGGAGAGCATGAGTGATAAAAGTAATAAAATCAAGAGTTTACCCAAAACCTATTTTTTGAAAACGTCAGTTTAGAAATGAAAAGAGAAACAAAATAGGAAGCAAGATCATCCCTCGCACAAGATAATGCCATTTTTTTTGTTCACAAAGTAAAAAAAACGATAAGACCAATAGAAATGTGGATAGTAAACATTGCCTCTCTTGAATATGTAATCTTAAAACAACGACAGTACTTTTAGTAAGTAGAACTTTTAAGTTTATGTAGAAGTGACATTTTTCACTATGTTCGGAGTATAAACATGGGAGCTTGGACATTTTGTACCACAATAAAAATAAATAACTACATTGAGCGAATAAGCTGAGGAAATATACTTTGTAATTAGAAAAAAATCGTACTGAGAAAGAAAAAAGAAAGTGGTTACAACATTGATTTAGTATTAGTAATTTACTATAGTTGTCTTAACCAAGACAGTTTTTTTTTGTGTATCAATATCACTTGCGTAGTAAACTGCATTGGGATTGTGTGATACACAGATCTCTTCTTCTTTTTATGTGTATCTTAAGATCCAAGATCTTTTGAATTTCCGCATCATATGGAAAGGAATAAAAGCACCTTTTTTTTAAAAAGTTAGATAAATATACAAAGTAGTATTGACAAAAAGTCTTAAGAAAAAAATTACTATAAAAATTTCTTTCACACGAACACTGTATGCCTTATTGTTTTAGTCCTTGGAGATATATTTTAGAGCATTGTATAACTATGTAAGACAACACGTAGGTTGCACAACAGAAGTACAGCTTGTCTAATAATTGAAAGAGAAGAAAAAAGAGTTTATAAATAAAAAATCATCAAAGCTATTACTTTATTTTCTTTTCATTATCTTTATCTTTTTCTTTTTTTTTTTCATCATCTAGATACATAATACGATAATATTATCATTTATGGAGGTTATACAACGCGAATTAGATAATTTTTCAGAAATTATTACACAATCACCAAGACAAACAGCAGTAATAGCACTCAGCATCTCTGCTTGTGCTTATTTGGTGCTATCTTCTTTCAAGAACAACAAGAAAGAAAAAAATGGTTTCAAGAAAATACCAACACCTAAAGGAAAAGTCCCTTACTTTGGTAATTTTTTTTTCAATATTATATTCTTTAATGGGTTATCGTTATTTACTTGTTATTATCGTTACTATTGTCATATAGGACATATTTTTTCTATTGGGGAAATTCCTGTTCTTCAATTTAATAAATGGCACGAAGAGTTAGGTATGTACATATAAATATGTATGGGTTATGTTGTTGTATATGCTTTTTTTTTGTTTACTTATAATTATCATCGTATAATTAGGACCGATTATAAGCGTAAAAATGGGTGTGCAAAATTGGATTTCAGTTGGTGAACCATATCTTGCAAATAAAATTTTTAATGTCAATGGAAAGTACACTTCAAATCGTCCACTTACAACTTTTTTATCCAAGCATTATTCTTGTGGAAATAAGGGTATTGTTATTGGTAACCCATCAGATGAATGGAATAAAACACGAGGAGCAGGTATATATGTTTCTTTTTTATTTTTTTACTCTTTTGATTTTTGTTTTCTATCATGTACGTATAAATAAAATCAAAACTAATAGGTGTATTAATTATCTTTTTTTTAATCCCTTTTATCTACTTTGTTGATATAATGGACCACAGCACTTCAGATTCTTGCACCGAAGAACAGGAAAAAATTCGAACAGCTGCATATCCCCGAAGCCGATCTTTTTATTAATAATCTATTAACAACAACAGCCAAAGAAGGTTCGGTCAATGTTGAACCTCTACTTCGCTTTATGGCCATGAATGTTGTTGTTTCAACATGTTTTGGAAAACGAGCCAAATCCATTAACGATACACTTTTCAAAGAAGTCTGTTATATTACTGATACTACGACTGATATCATGTCAACAGAAATAAATTCATTTTTACCTATCATGACTATTTTTGATATCTTATTTCGAACAGAGGCCAAAATGAAGAAATTTATTACTGAGCGACGAGATCCTTTTTTCAAGCAGTTACTTCAAGAAGCCATTGATAACAAGGTGGATTGTTTTGCAACGGCTTTAATGGAAATGGAAGGTGTAAATAATCCTACAAATGTTCTTGTCACATTATGTATGTATTTCATTGTAGAATGGAGGAGGAAAGTGGAGAATAAGATTTGGAAAAGAAAATGGTTGGCTCATATAAATTCTGTACAAACTAATATTAACATCTTTGTATTTTATACGTTATTATATAATAGCTGATATGATTTTGGCTGGTAATGACACAAGTGCTGTGATGTTAACTTGGGCTATCGTTGTTCTTTGTCATTATCCAGCAGTTCAAAAGAAAATCAGTGCTGAATTAGATCAATTCATCCGTGAACATAAAAGGGTTCCAACCTTTGAAGAAAGAGAGAGTTTACCATACTCAATATCAGTTCAAAAAGAATGTATGCGATTTAGACCAACAATGGCGTTTGGTATATCTCATGAAGCCGACCGAGATTGTAAGTCTTTTTTTTTCTTATATACCATTAATCCACCAAGTATAAATATATGACATCGATATACATACTACATTGATGAATTATACTTATTCAATTATCGCTGTTCATTTTTTTTACGTAATCATTATATACCTAGTGGAAGTCGATGGATATTTAATCCCTAAAGGTACAACGCTTATTGCCAATATGCACCACATTCATCACAATGAAGATTTCTATCCTGATGCAGATAAATTTGTACCGGATCGATATTTGAATAACCTTCGACCTATGTACGCAACCGCAAGCGGACCTATCGAAGAACGTGATCAATTCAATTTTGGCTTTGGAAGGTACGTAATTGTAATCTAAATTATACAATTAAAGAACAATGCTCGATTATGCAATATGATGACGACAACCCATTCTCAATTTTTTTATGACTTCTTTTTCTTTTTAAAGACGAGTTTGTATCGGTACATATTTGGTAAATATTCTTTTCTTTTCTTTTGTTTTATAAATTTGGCCCAGGAATCAACCATTATATTGATAAGAATGTATACCACATGTAGGCCGAGTTAGAAATCTTCAATATATGGGTGAGATTATTTAGTAGTTGTAAAATTGAACCTATCATTGATGAAAATGGTGAACCACAATATCCTGATATTGATAGGATCGCTTATGCAGCTGCTATCTTACCAGCTTTCAACCCAGTTGTTCGTGTGGTTAAAAGAGAAAACTCATTAATTTGATCAAAATTTCTTTTGCTTTTGCTTCTCATGTATATTATAATTTTTTTAGCAAAGTTTATTTTTAGCTAAAAAAATAAATTAATTATTTCTTTAGCTTGTAAAAACCCACTTTTAAGAGTCTCCAAGTAAATCAAACGTGTTTTGCTTCTCTTATCAGGTAAAGTTTCTTATAACCCATGTTATGTAATGTGCTGCGCAGTACGATGGTTGCTATGATATAGCAGTTCAATATGGTACTAAGAGCCATGGTGTTGTTTTCCTTTTTTTTTTCGGTGCAACTGACTGAAATTGTGAAAAAAAAAAGGTTGTCAAGTACCACTTCCTTTGAGTAAATTAAGTTTTCAAAGTACAAATTGAATGAATCTTGTCCATAGTAAACTAAATGATTTAAAAGTAATATTGAACAATTGTCTTTGATTCAGACTTCTAACGATAACAATGAGAAGAGAAATATACATGTATATTATTAATTATCGGGATAAAAAACCTCCCTCGTTCCGAGAAGCACATTTTTTTTAGCGGTCTTTCTTTTTTGCGAAGCTTTCCTTGAATTATAAACTTCTTTAGGAAAGTATTTCTCTTTTTTTTTTTTTTAGTTTTAATATCAAACCGCGCTTTGCTTTTCCTTTTTTTCCATAACACCTTTCTTTTCTTTTCATAACTTTTTTTATTTGAATCGTGCAACGATTATCGACGCTTATTGTCGTGTGAGAGTCAAAAAAGCCGAATAATATTGACTTGACCACTCTACAATTCAAGGCTTCGCTTTCGTAACTTTTCTTTTCTTACTCAACTTCCCCCCCGCTTCCCCCCCTTTTTTTTTATTTATTTCTTATTATCTTTTCAGTCTTGTCACCATGGAAACGAGCCACACCCAGCCTACTTTAATAACACTTCACGATGCTATTACAGATTCTCCTGTTTATCGATCGAACGTTCTTCATTTCGATGAACAACTAGATTTACTTGATAAGTGGCTAGAACAGTTATCCAGGCACCTAAAACTTTATACAGATAAACTTACAAGTAATGAGCTCATTTTTTTTTACCTAACTTGTCGATAAAAAAAAACGCTTTATTTCTTTCAAAGAAAAGAAGAAAAAAACTCACACACACACAAACAATGAAATGATATAGAATTCAATTTGGAAACGAATAACGTTTGTAAAAAAACAATACCTGTTGGTATTGATAGTGTTTTAATAGGTAAGGAGTAAGGACTATAATTGATAATGCATTATCCTGTATAGATGGTAAATAGTTCATCTTTTTTTATGCTATTTGTAGATCCTAATTTTACTGGTGCTGTCATTCGTAGCTTCTCAGATGCATTACAAACAAGCTTGGCATTTAAGACAAAGTTGGTAAGTACGAAAACTAAAATATATAGTTGCTCATGTTGACTACTTTGGGGCTTCTTTTGAAGTGTTTTAAAAAAAGGAGTGTGAGAAGAGGTGGAAAATGGATATTCACATTTTTTTTCCCGCAACATAATAAATCTCTGTATTAGGTGTCCGACCTTGAAGATAACTTTATCCAACCATTAGCACAATTCGTAAAAACAAATTTGAAAGAGTTTAGGGTAAGAAAATAATATTAATATAAAGGTGTGTTATCATTGTTGGATTAGTAAACAAAAATAATTGGGGAAAAAATAAATTATTAGGATTTCCGTAAACAGCATGAGAAAGCTTTGGAGCGATACGAGGCGCAGTTGTACAAGTATACATCTCAAAGTAAAACTAAAGAACCATCAGCAATACGTGAAGAAGCATTCCGATTACATGAAGTACGTAAAGCTTATACACGAATGTCTGGTCAACATGTTATTCGAATGTTACAATTTCGATCCATGTTGGAACATTGTTTGGTTGAAAGTTTTTCTGCAGCTACTTTGGCTCATTTTCATGATGTGGATGGAGGAAAACAAGTTTGGTCAAAATTGGATGCAGGATTAAATTCCTGGAAACAATGGTTAATCGATGTAAGTTGTTTTTTTTATCTTTCATATTATTATTATTATTATTCTTGCAGATATAAAAAAGTTGAGTCTAATCTCCCAGGATTGTGATAATTCATGTTTTATTGCAGGACCGCAAAACATGCGATTATCAATTGCACAGACTCCAAGTGGCCCGGAAGCAACTCCAGTCTGAGCATATTCAGCAAACCCAGCCACTCCGCGACCTCGATCGTTATGGTCCTACATCCTTACCATCTAGTCTCGGGACTGCCATGACAAGTCGACAGTCCCTTGATTTTTCTAATGTTAATACTCTCAATGAAGATAAAACAAGTGCCAATAAATGGGGTTACTTATTTTCCCGTATATCACGCATGTCTTGGGTACGAAAATGGTTCTTTTTACATGATGGTTATTTCGGCACTTGTCATATCAACACCAATCCAAAATTGAAAGGAGCCATTACTGTCGGTGAACGTGTTTCTGTGCTCTTGTGCGACATCAAACCCATGGCTGATCAAGACCGACGTTTTTGCTTTGAAGTTGTTTGTGTACAACAGTAAGTTTATAATTCTATTTTAGGATAATTATTTATTTATTTTTTCGCTTTGTTTATGGCTATTTACTTTTTTTTTTTGCATAACAAAAAAAAACAGGAGCCCTTTCATTTTACAGGCTGAAACAGAAGAAGAAAGGCGTGATTGGATTGCATCTTTTGCCAATGCAAAACGATTTATGTTAGAAAACGAACAATTGCATTTGCACACGAACCCAATTGCTGCAATCTCTTCGCCTACTGTCACCATGAGCGATCACGAGATCAATTCCAGCAGTGAATCTGATTCGCCACGTCCTACACGTAATTCTATGCCTGTGTTACAAAATGGTAGCGATTCAACATTGTCCCTTCCTGCTATTGCTACCTCAACCACAACTCAGCCCCAAACCCCATCATCTACAACACATTCAGCTGTTATGCTCTCGACTTCCGCGGATAGCCGAGATCAAGTATCTCTTGCCACATCTACTACTTTAACTCCTTTATTGGTTCATGAAGCTGTCAAGGCACAGCAACCCCCATCCAACACATCGTCTTCATCACCTCCATCATCCCCTGCTGCACCATCACAATCATTTGCAGCTGCCATGGGATCCTCTGTATCTCAGCAACAAGCACAACATCAGCAACAACAACAACAAAATGGTGCTGCAACTTGGGGAATTCCTTGGGGACTTGTACCCAATATGTTTTCTGGAGCTAGTAGTGGAGCTGCAGATGAAGAAGTTTCAGCAACCCCCATGTCACCTACATCAGCTACTGGTAACAGTTTATTATCTTCTGGTGTAGATAGTGAAGGACATCCCATCATTTGGCCAATTCGTACAGACGATATAGCACCTAAAGTGGAATTAACCAGGTATAGCCCTGAATTGGAATCACGTAATCGTGAACTTCGGGTCTTATTTGGTGGGGTGTCACCCAATGAAGTAGTCCTGGATGCATTCATTAGTTCATTGAAAAAGAAACCAGCAGTTGATGAAGATCAAGACGATAGTAGTAATGACGACGTTGGATCACCCGTTACACCTACAGGATTTGTCGACCCATTGGAGCAGGAATTAATTACGCAATTGTCAGGAAGTGTTCAACGACCAGAATCTGAATTTGGCTACTCTTATACGGGACGCGCATTTATCACACAAGAAACGTTCTGGTATTATAGTTCTATTTTAATGACATGTGTGAATACTGTTGCTATCCCTCTCAAGAGCATCAAGACTCTACGATTGATTCGTGACACTAGTATTACTGATAGTGTGGCAAAGAATGGCAAGGCGAATAATTTAGCACTAGCTATTGATTTGGTAGAACGAGACGAACCGTTGGTTCTTATGACATTGATGGATGATGTGGAAGTTGTTGCAGAACGTCTTCGTTTTGCTGTTGAGAATGCGAAAAGTCCAGAGGTAATATATTATCGATGTATTGAACGATTTTTTCATAAGAATGTAATTTTTTGTCTTATATACATATATACTCATATATCTGTTTTGTTTTGCTATTATTAGCCAATGCCATTACAAACACTATACGATGTTCTTCATAGTATGTCTGCATCTATTAGCAAGAGCCAAACAACGCAAGTCATTCAGCAACAAAAGAAATCCGAACAAGCACCTGTACAACCGACCCCCGAAGTAACAACAGCCGAAATATACCAACCTGAACCTATTGCATCACCTGTACCTGAAACCAAGAAGAAACGTAAGGCACGTAAGAGTTCAGCTGCCAATAAACCCGTTCCAAAATCTGGCGCGCTGGCCGCAGCCATGATGGCCGCCACAGTCGCAGGTGGTAGTGGATTCTTTGATGCAAGCAAAATGGTGAATATTGAAGAAGCAAAACGTGGAAGTATTGGTGGAAGTAAAAAGACAACTGCAGATTCGAGTGACTCATTATCTAGTAACATGGCCAATAACCATTCCACAACAAACATTACAACAACAATAACAACACCAGACAATGACGAGTCAAAGGTAGGAGCGCAGCAGGAAAAAAGCGACGAGGATGAAATTCCTTCTCATATCCAAGTACCAACAGGTCCATGTCTTTGTGAATGTAATGATCATCTCGACAAGATTGAAACAGAAGTCCAATTACCTATTTCTGCCAAACGATTGTACGATCTGTTATTTGATTCTCAAGATACGTCAATCTGGGAAACTAAAAATAACGCTGGTGGGGGATCTAATTTACGCGTTAATGCTTGGGAAACGGTGGACGGTAAATCACAACGTATACTTAAATATATCTTGCCTGTTAGCAATCCAATGGGTAAATATCATCAATATTACATTCTACTTTATAAAATACACATGGACAGCATCTCTATACATGTACCATTTTTGTTACTCATTTTTGTTACATGAACTTTATAGTAAAAGTAAAGGAAGCAGAGGTTGTGGAGACACAATATATTTTGAAAAAGGATGATTATCTGTATGTTGTTTATTTTTATTATCATGTCTACATATTATAAAAACGAAAAAGATCACGGAATTAACATTTCTTTTTACTACATTAGTCGTTATGTCGTCCAGATTTCAACCAAAACTGCTCAACTGCCTTATGCAGATGCATTTATACCCTCAGTGAAATACTGTATTAGCTGGGTCAGCAAAACACAATGTAAATTAACTTGTAGTATGGGCGTGAAATTTGTCAAGAGTGTACTAGTCAAAGGTAAATAAAAATCAAAGGGACGCAAAATAGAGACAATATTAGTTCTGTACTTTTGGATACTAATATAAAGAATCTATTTCAAACCTATAAAATCAATAGGAATGATCAGTAAAGCTGCACTTAAAGGAATGGGTGATAGTATTATATCATTTGTTCCAATTTTGGAAGAAAAAGTGGCCGAATTAAATGGAAGTAAATCTTCTTCTGGGGATCAACCGCTGGTGCGTACAGCAACATTATCTCGACAATCTCGTGTTTCCAGCAATCAAAAACCACATAAATCTACAACAACAACTGATACATCTTCCTCTTCGGCACCTTCGTCTGATTCATCCTTTGATTTGATGGGATGGATTGATACTATTTCGGAAACTGTATCAGCGATACCATTTTCAATCCGTGCAGGTTTAATGGGACTGTTTGTAGTATGGATAATGTGGTCTTGGTTATTCCGATCATCATCAAAATCATCATCAGAGCCTGAAGAATTTATTCGACCCTTATCAGCCCCTGTTGGACGTGCTGTATATATACGGGATCTTGAAGATGGATTACTTAAAACCGAATTACAACCACCTTATGTAGATGCCGAAAGGTAAATAGGGATTTTACCAGAAAGGATTATTGTTAGGGAAAAATGTAAAGAAAAGAAAGGACTAATCGATGATAATATATGCATATATATATAACATTAGCTTTCAAGTATTTTTGGCAACTCGTCCACTGAACGGTACTATTACACATCAATGGTTTAATCCAAAACATCGTCGAATGGCAATCGAACTCTTATTTAGTCGTGAACGGGTGGCAATATTGAGACATGATATGCTGGTCATATTTCAAATGCTTAATCAAATTGACGCACAACTCTTGGAAAATGAATATATTAACTGGCTTTTGGATACACGATTAATATGTCGTAGCAGTAATGAACCTTGTGAAAATGTACATGTTCAACTCAAGACCTTCTTTGGTTAAAAAGAAAAAAAAGTGTTAATAAATAAAATTATGAAGCAGTTTTTTTTTTCATTTAAATTCGTTTGATGGTCCTTTTTCTCATTATTTTATAAAATCATCCTATTTAGTTTGTAGCGTGAATATATTATATGTTTTTTAAATTAAAGAATGAAATAGGCAGTTTGGATGTAATGAGTTATAGAAGGAAGAGATAAACTCGTACCTAAGTCAATACCTTTAAAGGTCCGACTATCATATTACTTCATAGCCGCTCAGAGTATGATATCATCCAACCAGCGTGCAATGTTACCTGGAAGTAAGAAAATACAAAATAAAATGATACGTACCCTTTAGAGAATATGTGAGGCACACAAGTATAGAACAATTATATTCTTTTAATTATCAAGTTATTCAATATACAAAATACTTAAGGGGGGGAATGGTGAAATAAAATATATGCAAAATCTATTATAAAGTCAGATAACATTTGAGTTTCTGTATTTTTTTCCATTTCGCATGAACCACTAAACTATATCAGGTAATTAATACAACAACAAACTTTACTATTTAATAGTGGGTATATTATATTTATGACTCTTTTAAGGGATTATACAAGAAAGTGCCTTGTTAAAATTTGTGACGTAATAAAAAGAAATACATCATCCGTACAATTTTCGCTCTCTCTTTTTTTTTTTCATCTCTTTTGTCTTAACAATCTCAAAAGTCATGACACAAGATTCGAATAACAATAATAATAACTCGGCTGAACAAAACATAGAGATTTGGAAGATCAAGCGTCTTATCAAAGGCTTGGAAGCTGCAAGAGGGTATTTCTTTTGATTATTTTGAAGCCTGTTGTCGGTTCTTTCCAACAAGCATAATGTGATAAGATAATAATAAACACGCGTTAATTTGGCTAAACACTAATACTTTCTTTTCTTTTTCTTTTGGTTGCAAATCAGCAATGGCACTTCCATGATCTCGCTTATTATTCGTAAGTAGTAGTAGTAGCGGTAGTAGAAGTAGAAGTAGAAGTGAGATTGAAAAAATATAATGTCGTTATTTTTGTTCTTAAACATATGACTTTTATTATTTTTCAGCACCAAATTATCAACTTTCTCGTATGACAAGAATGCTGACTGATGAATTTGGAACAGCTTCCAATATTAAATCTCGTGTTAATCGTCTTTCTGTATTAAGCGCTATTACATCGACTCAACAACGACTCAAGTTATATAACAAAGGTAAAACATACATACAAATGTATGTATTACATTCATTGTAAAGAGAAACATTTCAAAAAACATAATAATAATAATAATAATAATGTCTTTGTTATTAATGTATTAATTTAGTACCTAAGAATGGTTTGGTTCTTTACTGTGGCACAGTCGTAACGGAGGAAGGCAAAGAAAAAAAAGTCAACATTGACTTTGAACCTCACAAACCATTAAACAAATCACTTTATCTTTGCGATAATAAGTTTCATACAGAACCTCTTCAAGAACTTCTACAATCTGATGCCAAATTTGGATTTATTGTAATGGATGGTAATGGTACTCTTTTTGGTACCTTATCCGGTAATGCACGCGAAGTCATTCACAAATTCCAAGTCGATTTACCTAAAAAACATGGTCGGGGTGGTCAATCTGCTGTTCGTTTTGCTCGTCAAAGAGAAGAAAAACGTCATAATTATGTCCGTAAAGTCGCTGAACTAGCCTCAGATTTTTTTATTACCAATGATAAAATTAATGTCACAGGTCTTGTACTTGCAGGTTCTGCCGATTTTAAAACTGAGCTATCACAATCGGATTTGTTTGATCCTCGATTAGCATCCAAAATTTTGAGAGTGGTGGATGTTTCTTATGGTGGTGAAAATGGATTTAATCAAGCCATTGAATTATCAGCAGAGTCTCTTTCCAATGTCAAATTTGTTCAAGAAAAGAAATTGATTCAACATTATTTTGATGAAATTTCTCAGGACACAGGAAAATATTGTTATGGTGTAGATGACACACTAAAGGCATTGGAAATGGGTGCCATTGATCGTTTGATTGTTTGGGAAAGTTTGGATATGATTCGATGTACTCTAAGGAATGATGAAAATCAAGAACAAGTAATACACGTTACCAAGGAACAGGAACGTAGTCATTCTATGTTTAAACAAGATGAAGAGGTGATCGAATCAATGCCACTTTTGGAATGGTTTACAGAATCGTACAAGGATTATGGTGCTACGTTGGAATTCATTACAAATCGATCACAAGAAGGAGCACAATTTGTGAAAGGATTTGGTGGTATTGGAGGCCTTCTCCGTTACAAGGTAATGCATGTATATATTTGTTTGTGCGTATTATATATGATTTTCAAAGACTTATTTCAGATTAAACAATAAAAATGCGTAATCTATAATAATTACAGGTCAACTTTGAACAGCTTATGTATGATTCCGAAGAGGAATTTTTCTCTGATTGAATTTTATTTCCAATGTCCAAAGTAGCGGGTGGGTCGTGTCGTTGTAGGTGGCAGCGTTGTGAGAAAGAAGAAGGATTATTTCGGCGTCAGATACAAGGAGATAAAGAAGTGATAGTAACATCAAATATTAACATCAATAGTGAATATATAACAGTGTTAACTATTGCTTCTACATCACCCAGACAACAACAAGAACAATGTCATACAATAATCAACACTACTAAAAGTAGTATTGATGAATACATTACAATTAGTCGTCATACAGCCCAGTATTATGACAACAGCTGCAACGACAACGTCAATAATAATGGCGACGCCCTTTTTGAACTCACTTTGGACATTGGAAAAACAGCATTTAAGTCGATGAATTATTCGAGAGATCATAATAAATACCCGCTCGAATATTATCGCACATTTAGTAGTAGACTCTCAATTGAAAGCTTTGCTAAATGGTTTTTATCATAAAAAACAACAACAATGATAACGATAACGCTATGGCGAGATTAGAAGATATTTTTAAGACTTGGTAAGTTTGATAATGACATATAGATAAGATATAGCATATTTTTTGTTTTCACAGCATTTAGCATATGTAAACTGAATGAGAGGCCTCATTTTCAATATTGTGCTCTATAGTCATCATACGTATTACTCAAATTTGGTTTGCTTGAGTAAACAACAACAAATATCTACAATCTTTCTTCTGGTTGATTTTATTTTTTCTATCTTCATATAATAATATTATTTTATAAACTTATCAGGTTTATTATCATTTATTTTATTATTATTAGTTTTTTTTCTATCTTATGAATATCCTCAAAATGAATAAAGGAAGTTATCTTTTCTATTAAATTTCGTCATTTTAAATTCTTTTGACCCTGTGATCCTCACCTTGCCTTATTTTTCAAACTCTGCTTTGCTTGCTGCGTTTTCCGCTCTTCTCTTTTTTCATGCTACATATAAAAATATACGACCATGGATTTTTCATATTGTTTAAGCAAAGACGTTCAACTGCCAGTGTCCATTCGAATGTAATTTATTAAAATTTAACTATCATAATAAACCATTCAAATTGTCTAATTTGGTTTTTATTCTTTTTTTTTTATTCCATAACCATTTCTATTATATTTATCTTCACCATATGTACCTTTTTATAAAAACATACACCATCAAGTGCTACTCTTGAAGGGTCATACGATCGAAAACAGTGGACTAATGAGCGAGATATTTCTGAAAGGTACTCTTATTCAATCACTCTTCTACAAAGTCGTACACGAAAGAAAAAAAATGATTAAGTGCGATCTTGAAGAAGAAAAAGAATGCAGACGTGACACTGACCCGACTTTTGACAACAACTCTTCTAGCTCCAACTCTGATTTTTATGTAACAGTTCAATTATATGGTGATAATAAACCTTTGACAGTACCAGTTCGTACGAGCTATAAGGCATTTACAAATCATTATTCGTAACGTATCTACCTTTTTTTTCGGGAGGGGAGGATGATATTTTAACTAGTATTAATGTTCCCTTTAATAAAATGCGCATTGGAACTGATATACAACTATTTATTATTACTAGTTGGAATGAATGGTTGACTTTACCAATAAAATATTGTGATTTGCCATCTTCAGCTCAATGTGCTATAACTGTATGGGATATTGTAGGTCCAAGAAAACCTGTGTCTGTTGGTGGTACAACATTAGAATTATTTGGAAAACACTTGTAAGTGATTTTAATTTTTGTTTTCAATTGTGCATTATAAAATGGAAGGAGCGAGAGGTTTTTTTTTCTCGTATAGAACTCTTTTTTGTTAACTTTTTTTTATGATGAATGGGTGGATCTATTAAGTACTTTACGTCGAGGAAAACAGAAATTACATATTTGGACTGGAAAAGAAGCAGATGGCCGAGTGAATACAACAACTCCAAGTAAAATTAAAATGGATGATGATATGGAAAAATTAGAAAAGGTGAACCCTCTTTTTTATTTGTTTATTAATATCTATTTGAGAATATGTGTATGGTAGGGAGATATGTTATTTAAGGCTCTATTAAATAAAAAAAGTTGAATAATGTATGTATAGCTTGTAAAACGGTATGACTGTGGAGATATACGACCTGTTGAATGGTTAGATAAATTAGCGTTTCGAAAAATCGAACAAATTCATGCAGTAAGCACTAAAGGATTAACAGGATAGGAATGATTATAATATACATTAAGAAGGAAGGAAGGGAAATATTAATCCTATTTATATATGTAGAAAGCAGCAGAAAAAGCAACTGAAATGGCACTTTATGTTGATCTTCCTAAATTTGATTTTCCTGTTGTATTTGGAGAAATGGTATATAATATGATTACTACTATTTTTGTTAAAAAAAACTGATCAAAAGAATCTAATTGTGATCATTCTAGGAATATGCACTTCCAAGTGTAGCAACGGCATTATCCGATCCACAACAACCATCCAGTCAAACAAATGCTGCTATTGCAAACGCTATGAATCAACCCATGTATAGTGATACCACAGATCAAGTACAGTCAATCAATACCCATCCTACTGATAACCCACAAAATTATTCCCTTGCTCTTGATCTTGATATTGTTCGTGATAATCCAGTAGAAGCAAAACATCGTCGGTTGGTTCGTAGCCATAGAAACGGACCTTTGGATCGTGATTTGAAACCTAATCCAAAGATTCGTGATGAATTAAATGTAAGTTTTTCTTTCAACCTGTATACATTTTTTCTATCTTTTTAAAGAACTATATAACAATTGACCGAATGCATTCATTTTTCTAGAATATCATGTCTTATCCACCAACACAAACATTAACAACAGAAGAAAAGGATCTGGTTTGGAAGTTCAGATTTTATCTTACTCGAGATAAAAGGGTAATATTTATTTTTCAAAAAATGTGTCATTTACTATTGTGCATGAATGAACAGAAAAAAGAAGACTGATATAGATAACATTTTTATACATATATTCTTTTCTCCAATTTAGGCACTTACAAAGTTTCTTAAGTGTGTTGTATGGACAGATCCCACTGAGGTGCGTCAAGCCGTTGACTTGTTACCTCTTTGGGTTGATATTGATGTAGATGATGCTCTTGAATTATTAGGTAAAGAATTTAGCAATCGATCTGTACGATCCTATGCCGTCAATCAATTACGAAAAGCAGATGATGATGTAAGTACTTATTATACAACTATTGTTGTACGTATGGCACTCATACATTGAATAATATTATAAAGCATAATTATTCTATTCATTTTTGTATACTTACTCATATTTGATCTACAGGACTTGTTATTATATCTACTTCAACTTGTTCAAGCGCTTAAATTTGAACATTTGGTGGATAAAGGTCCTCAATCCTATGACTCTTCACTTGTACAATTTTTAATTGATCGTGCTATTCGAAACCCTGTTCTTGGCAATTATTTCCATTGGTATTTAATGGTTGAATGTGAGGATAAAGTAGTTGGTAAAATGTATGCTAAAGTAGCGTACCATTATTTCAAAGCAATACTAGAGGTAATATACATACGTTTTGGTTGTTTATTTGAAAACAATTACTCATTTTTTTAAATGCTGATATAAAATGTCTACATAAAAATGATACATCAAATTTATAAATATAACAGGTACCTAATGGTCATAAACGACGTGATATACTTCGACAACAAGGAGAATTGATGCAAACACTTTCTGATTTATCTGATGAAATTAAAGCCTTGAAAGATATTCGAGCCAAAAAGGTTATTATCATGCTTTCTATTTTGGTATAAATATGTGCTATGTAATACAATATTTACAAATAGTCCGTTTCAATTTTGATATAGGTTGATAAATTGCGTGCAATATTATCAGATCCTAAAGGAATGCTATCCAATATACCTAATCTTCCTTTACCTCTTGATCCAACCAAAACAGTATGCGGAATTAATCCTTGTAAGTATCTGTTTTTTAAATTAAATATTCATTTCAAAGAAATCCATAAGACTATCAAAAAGCTAATATATAGATTTTTTTTAATCAGCAAAATCCGGTATTTTTAATAGTAATTTACAACCATTAAGATTAACGTTTATTTGTCAAGACCAGACAGAGTATCCGGTAAGTTAAGAGATAAAATATACATTTGTCTGTTTGCCTGTGTGAGTGGAGGAAAGGTTATTATAGATGATTTGATTAAATAATTTATATGTTTTTAGGTTATTTTCAAAACTGGGGATGATTTACGACAAGATCAACTTGTAATTCAGATTATTACGTTGATGGATAAATTATTGCGAAAAGAAAATCTTGACTTGAAATTAACACCTTATAAAGTATTGGCTACAGGACCAGAACAAGGATTAGTTCAGTTTATACCATCTAAACCATTGGCAGCAGTATTAAATGAATATCAAAATAGTATTCTTGAATTCTTAAAACAACATCATCCAGATGATGGACCTGAAAATGTATCGGGTGTTGATCCTCAAGTCATGGAAACTTATATTCGAAGTTGTGGTAAGTTCTAAACAGAGAGAAAAGATTAATATATTGCTGTACACGACAAAATTCACTAATCCAAAGCTATTTATAAGCTGGTTATTGTGTTATTACTTATTTATTAGGCGTAGGTGATCGACATTTAGATAATCTTTTACTTTCTCCTGACGGTAAGAGCCATTTTTCCTTTCTTATTCTGCTATCTTCGTCTTTTACATTGACATAGCTATATGAACTTATTGTTATATTATATTATTATAGGACACTTATTCCATGTTGATTTTGGATTTATTTTGGGCCGTGATCCAAAACCATTCCCACCTCCCATGAAGCTATGTAAAGAAATGATTGAAGCTATGGGTGGGGCTAATTCACGTCATTATAGCAAATTTCGACAATATTGTTATACAGCATTTACAACACTCAGACGAAACGCTAACCTTATTCTTAATTTGTTTGCTTTAATGGTGGATGCCAATGTACCTGATATCAAGATTGAACCTGATAAAGCAGTTATTAAAGTGCAAGAAAAGTTTCGATTGGATTTATCAGAAGAAGCAGCAATTGCCTATTTTCAAAGTCTTATTTCTGAAAGTGTAAATGCACTTTTCCCACAAATTATGGAAACTGTACATAAATGGGCTCAGTATTGGAGAAGTTAAAAAATAATCTTAATGAATAGCTTATTTGTGCTGATATAACACGCGAGATTATGGAAAAAAGATAATAGTAATACTATACAATCTTTAATTGGAAATAAATATATAAGATGTGGAATATTCACTGAAATTGTTGTACGTACATTAATTAATATATAAACATCTTTATTCAGTTACAAATATGTGGCTAGCGTTCACATTAAATGTCATCGTTATTGTATGATTATAAATCTAGGCAATAGAAGCTTCTATTATAGCTTTCTCATATGGCAAAACAGTTGTACAAAAAAAAGCGCGTGAATATTTCCCATATAAACCAATAAAAAAGCTGTCCTTATAATAAGTAGGTTTTATGGTCTGTTACACCAACAACCAGAACTCTCACCACACTTTTTTTTAATTTGTTATTATTATTATTGTTTTTGTTTAAGCACGGACTTGTATTGTTCTTCTTCCTTCTTTTCTATTTTCTTTTTGAATATCACTCAATGCAAGCAAATGGGCATATAACAAAATCACATTCATTATCTCAAAAACAACAAACACAATCACCTCCACATAATGACCAAGTCATTTCGTTACGTTGCCTAGCACGTATAGTACTTTTACCACGCATTGTCAACTATGTCTTAGAGGCAGCTACATGGCGTTCTTCTTCCATTCAAAATTCATTTTATTTATTATTCATTTGGTGGGCTATATGTTGGCAATTTTATTTTATATCTATATATATATTTCCTATAATTATGATCACTTTACTGCACTATCTAAGTGGATTTCGGGAACACAAACAAGAAGAAATTCGCTTACAACAAGCATTAGAAACATTACGTGGAGTTGAATTGATGGAAAAACTATGGCAATACAAGGATCGTCGACAATCTTTATTGATATTCATTTATATATATATTACTTGGGTGATTATTCATCAACGGTTCACTACGCAACAGGTTGCTTTGGTGATTGGAACGCTTTTCTTAATATGGCAAAGTCCATGGATGAAGATCGTTCGACGAGTATTACCTACAACATTTTTACATTCGTTATTTATGGGTATTTTTATCGGTCCATTAGAATCTTCTTCTTTATCTTCGGCGTCACACGATACATTATCTACACAATCATCAATATTATCTAAAGAAGATCGTCTGGCCCGCAGACGTTCTATGACACAACGTGTAGAAGATTTTCAACGAGATAAAATGCAACAACATGCTTCTACTTCTGTATTTGAATTTGTCATTTATGAAAATCAGGTAAAAACAGAAAATAAGAGTAATTTTACAAAAGAAGTAACAACACTCTTATGTTATTTTTTCTTTTATCTCGTTATAATTATTATTATATTAGAGATCATGGCCTTTGACAGGTTGGCGTGCAGCTACAATCCCGTTTCTTGATCGAGCACCATGGGCTGATCCTGCCAAAAAATCCTTGGTACCTAAAACTGAATTTCATTTGCCTGAAACAATTCAAACCCAATCTGGTGCTTGGACTTGGACATGGACGGATAGAGAATGGAGACTTGCATCAAAAACAGAAACAGATGCTCTTGGATGGACTTATGGTACTTTATTATGGTCTGTCTTTGACCGCCATCCAAAAGGTTGGATGTCAACCCGTTATCGACGATGGGCACGTACTGCAGCATTAACCAACGGAACACCAACATCACCCACAGTTATAATGAGAAACCACATGGATTATAATAGTAATCTCGTTACATCACCTACTACTTTACGATCACCACCACCACCACGTATCGACACAACTTCTCCGCGAAACCAACAGTTATCATCCATTAAGAGTCCCCCATCACCTAATCCATCCTTCATGTCACGCGGTAAAAAGTTAACATCCTCTGTTCGATTTTCAACGTCATCTTTTACTGATCAACATGATAATGATAGTGTTATTAGCCATCATTCTACAACAGCTAATACTTCTAATACTAATATAACAAGTACAACATCATTGAAAAAGAAATTATGGTCTAGTGGATCTTCCAACAATATATCAAAATCCTCTTCAACAGCAAATGCAGAACAACCTAACAGGCGTGAATCTGTATGGCGAAGTATTGCTCGTGTGAATAATGGTACTAAACAACAATAATAACAAACAAATTTGATTATATAAATATTATAATACGCATATATAATATATACTTTTTCTTCCTATTAACTATTATTTAATTTTTAAAACTTCTATTAAAAAGCTATAACAGTGATATATTATATGAAACAATAAAAAAAACATTACTACTGTACTACTAATACTTTTTTTTGTATGTACATATCATATATAAATTAATGGAAGTATATGAATAACATTTACAAATAATAGTATTCGCCAAAAAAATATACAGAAGAGAATTAATAATTTCAATAATATCTAATGGACTGGCTTTATTGTGTCACAAATAACTCTGCAATGGATATCTTTTTAGAGATATAATTTATAGAATAGCAAATATGTATATTTATATATGCATATGTTCGAAAGAACCAAAAAATAATAACAACAATAATAATGACTTTATACATCAATCAGACAATTCGTTTATCATTCATAAATTTCAACTTAATATATAATTTAACAATAAATAATAGTTTAGAGCTTGCTTTGCTTTTGAACCATACCAGCCAAACGCTGTGTAATAATTTCTTCAGCATCAGCACCAATCTTGTGAACTAAATCCTTACAAGTAGGAATATCATCAATCAAACCAAGAATCTGACCAGCAGTCCAAACACCATATTCAGGATCACCAGTAGTATAGACTTGACGACCACGAGCACCAGCAACCAATTCTCTAACATCTTCGAATTGAACCTTTGGGTTACGTTCACGTACGTTGACTTCGCGTGCGACAGAGTTTTTGAAAATACGGGAGGTGTTACGGAAAGGACGGAAAACCAAAGTAGTGGATCGTTCATCAGCCTTCACCATAGCTTCCTTGACGTTACGATGAACAGGAGCTTCTTCAGTACACATGAAACGAGTACCCATGTTAATACCTTCGGCACCCAAAGCTAAAGCGGCGGCCAAACCACGACCGTCACCCATACCACCTGATGCGATATAAGGAATAGACAAAGTCTTTGCTGACTTGGCCAAAAGAATTAATCCACCAATATCATCTTCACCAGGGTGACCAGCACATTCGAAACCTAAACAACAAGAGAAATAGTCAAAAAGTTTTTTTAATGATATGAAAAAAAAGCAATTATATATAACTCAACTCAATCAACCTAGATCCATAATCCTTATAACACAAAAGATATATAAAAGCAACTATTAAACATACCATCAATAGAGACAACATCAACACCAAGACGTTGAGCAGACAAAGCGTGACGGATAGCTGTACATTTGTGCAAAACAATAACACCGGCATCCTTGAACATCTTAATGTATTTACCAGCTAATTTTTTTTTTCAAATATAATTTTCACATGTTAATCTTTATTTAGGCCAATAACATAAATCACACTCATGAGCAAAACACACCCATAATGAAAATGTCTCAAAATAAATAAATATAAACTTACGGTTATTGCCAGCAGTTTCAACAACCTTGATACCTTCTTCAATAATAGCCTTGGTATATTCTTCATAAGGAGGAGGAGTGATAGCAGGTAAGAAAGTCAAGTTAACACCGAAAGGCTTGTTGGTCATGGTACGGCATCGACGGATTTCGTTACGAAGAGCATCAGGCGTAGGTTGAGTCAAAGCGGTAAGAATACCCAAAGCACCAGCATTGGATACAGCCGAAGCCATTTCAGCAGTACCGACATATTGCATACCACCTTTAATGTTACTATTATTTAGTGTTTTTTGACATTGGGCATAAAAAAGTTAAGTTTTTCTTTTGTATTACCTTGAACAATTGGGTATTCAATACCAAGCATCTCTGTCAACTTTGTTTTAATGGCCATTGTGTATGTATAAAAGAAAAAAATGAGTTATTGTATGGAAAAGAAAAAGACTGTACAAGTAACAATAATAATAACAAAAAAAAAAGAAAAAGGAAAAAGAAAGCAGAAGTTCCTTTTTTATTTCTCTAGGACATCATACGCATGTTAAGCTCCTTTGAAAATCGCTGACTAAGTTCCAGCACATGCGGGGTATTCATAGCCCGCGTGAGTAACCTCACTTCATGTACCAAAAAGCGAAAGAATATCCCGAAGTAAATTGGATGACAGTAGTTATTTATCCTTTGGTTTGGTAACTCATTGGAAACTATGGAATGAATTATTATTTATTACTTTAATTGAATGTTATCTCGGTACTTGTTTAGTAAGATGTCTCATAGCAAATATCCATTTTTTTTAAAAAAAAGGAAGGATAGCACGGTTGTCATGGATGCCATCAAAGGACAAACAAAAACTTATATTTTATATCTTACGTACTTGGATTAGCATATTATAATATAAGATTAATATTAAGTGCAATTTTTCATGCTACATATCCCTTCCCCCACAATTCAATTCTGTTGATCATTAATAATGTATTTTCTTTTCCGAAAATTCACCCGTCAGTGCTTACATATCTATTTTCCCATTACATTATATGTGTCCAAGCCCGACTTTTGTGTCTCCTTC
The DNA here is from genome assembly GCA_025093555.1 of Circinella umbellata. Taxonomy (NCBI): domain Eukaryota; kingdom Fungi; phylum Mucoromycota; class Mucoromycetes; order Mucorales; family Lichtheimiaceae; genus Circinella; species Circinella umbellata. The sequence goes on along the minus strand of JAIWNF010000018.1, from coordinate 635,604 downwards.
AATTTTTTGATATCTTTTTCATGCAGTCATATAGGGTATCCAATTTCATTACGTTCACTTGAATCAAAAAATGGAAAATTAATACTCATACTGTACATCATACATAAGTAGTTCTATAACAACACCATTTCTACGTTGTATGAATCAATTTATTCCCATCTTCATTCTCCCAAAGAACCCCCCCCCAAATGAACCAATAAAACAAACTCGAAAATACGAATTCTTTGTTGTTGTTTTTTATCCATGATAATTATAAATGTTGGGTTGGGGTTGACTTATTTTTTATTTTGAAAAAAAAAAAGTATAATAAAATGATGCCAAGTTGATTTTGGGGAATATAGTAATAATAATTAATGATAATGATAATGATAATAATATAATGACAGTTCACATGAAAAGATAGAGAGAGAGAAAGAGAGCATACATGAAAAAAAAATCAGGAACTAACAATCAAGAATTTTACGTTCGAACAATACTTTTCCATACTGCTTCACGACGTGGTTGAGGTTTCCTTGAATCCTTTGATGGTTTTCTTAACGATTGTGTTGATAATCGATTTCGTTCTTCCAAGACAGGTGAGGTAAGTCCTGTTGATCGTAAACTTATACTATTTCCCCGACGTCGGCGCATTTCTTCCTTATCTGGATAATGGTTACCATTTACTGTTACAGTTGATTGACTGAGTCGGGGTGTGGGAGGGGTAGCGTTGAATGATTCCCGTCTTGAAGCTGATGAGAAATCAAATGTATAAATACTTGATCGAGGACTAGTGGGTGGACTTATAAATGATACAGATTCATGGAATGAGGATTGGATAGTAGGCGATTGAGGTGGACTAGTATTTTTCGTTGTGCTGGTGCTGGTAGTAGTAGCAGTAGTAGCAGCAGCAGCTTGTGGTGTAGATACAGAAATTGATGTTGGTGATGGTGCGTTTGGCAATGGAGGTAACGCATTGTTAATCTTAGTTGTCAATGTGTTGATATCATCATTATTGGGGACATGAGCTAATGAGTTAATTGAAGTAGTGCCGGAATTCACTTCAACATGATATTCCACACGAGCTCGACGAGTCCAACGACGACGACGTGTTGACATCCATCCTTTTTTCGGCTGACGATCAAATAATGTCCATGCCATTGTTCCATATTCCCATCCAAGTTCATCCACTTGTCGAGTTGAGAAATCCAAACGCCATTCTGGGTCAAGCCATGACCAACACCAAGTCTTGTGATAAGCTGTTGAAGGTCGAGAAGGATCGTTGATGGTTCGATCAACTGGTTTTGGTAAAACAAATGTATTCTTAGCAGGTACGGGTTCATTTGCGTCATCGGTCCATGGTGCACGTTCGACAGGTAATGTTTTTGATTCCCATTGTCCAAGTGGCCATGCACGCTAAAAAGTTATATACAAATATAATACACAACCACCCCACCCGAGTTATTACTAAATTTGTCATTCCTTGCTTCGTCACTTTTGCAACTGCATAATTTCTTTTGTCCTTTCTCTTTCCTTCTCATCTGAAACCCCCCCCCTTAAATTGTTTTATTTATCCCCTTTTTCTTTTCCTTTTTTGTTTGAACGTACCTGATTTTCATATAACACGAAAGTAAAGCTCGCATCATCAGCCGCACGTTTATCTGCCTCTGCAAATTGGTTTTGATAAGTTACAGCACGAACCATGATATTATTTTCTTGAATTTGCTGTAACGGACCAAAAAAGAGAGCTGTAATCACTGAACGAATGACTGGATATCGAGGATTTTGACGTAATTGGATCACCCAAGGACTTTGCCAAGTAATACCGACCGTTCCAATTATAAGGAAGATATGGCGTGTATCAGCCACTTGATGGCCTGCGACCCAAAAAATATATGCATAAACCAAAGTGATGAATGCACGATGTGTTCTTAATGGATCCTTAGACCATGTTAAATAATCCACCCCTTTGCTAAAGTAGTGTTCAACTAACATAGCAGAGTGAATAATAAAGGATGGTTGTGGCTGTTGTTGTTTTGAAAAAGTATCGTCCGATAATTTTGTTTTTTGGGGAGTTTGGGCGGGTTGTTCAGTGGACCAGCTACGTGCAGCCCATAAAAGTGGTAGTAATGGAACAATATAAATGATAATTAGCCAAAATTGTAAACATAAAATCCACCAAGCTGCCATGAGAGTTAATGATTCTCGAGAGTTTTGCCACATAACTGATCGTCTGACATTGGCGATCATTTTTTGCAACTCTCGAATGCCTTCGTCCACATAATTAGTATTGCCCGGTCGAAATGTTTCACCCGAGGTTGCAGATAACGACATGAAATAGATATATGTATATATGTTTGTGAGAAAAAAAAACAGAGTCCAGCCAAGAAAAAAACAAAAAGAAGAGGTCCGTGGGTGAATTAGCAAGCTGGCTTTATTTTTTATTTTATTTTTTGCGTTGGTATCACCTTTGGTTGTACGATGGTGTGAATGGGAAAAGCAAGAACATGCACATGAATATCTTAAGTCTAAATTATAAATATAACTCTCTGTTGGTTACCTATATTAACACTTTATCGTTTATTTTACATCCTATTTTCTTTCCACCCCCAATTAAAATTAATCATTCATAGTCACATACGACCTATTGTAATTCGAATAAAGAACGTTTTCTAAGAGACACATACGATAGAGAACTGAGCTTAAGAAACGCCTTGGCTTGGTGATACAAAAACTCACTATAATAATTTTGACGTCTAAATGATTTATAAATTTTTATTAATTTATATACTAGCAGAAAAAGTAAAGTAAAGGCTTTTAGTTATTTATTTTATTAACACGATGCAACATATATTTTTGAGACTCATGTGGCACATAATATTTCTTTTTTTATACATGATAATCTATAGCGTGTTGGTAATTTGATGTCGTTGCAGTTAAACTCAGCATCAGTGCCCTATGGTAACAGCTAGCATTTACCGTACATACGTGCTTACCATGCCGTAGGAGCTTTAGACTCTTATCATTATTTACATGTTGGTTAATACGATATAAGGAAGAAAAGTGTGTGGGGGAGTTGCTTACTAAGGTAGAATCTGTCAAGAAAGGGTGCAATATTCAGGTGGAGGGCTACTTCACTATTATAAGGTTACACCTCATGGGTATAACCAAATTTGTGCGCTGTTATGATTTCTAAAAATAGAGATATCGCCACATTTACATTTATTGGCTTTGGTAATTATGATGATGAAACCTTAATAATAATAAATAAATATGTCAAGACAATAGAGATGATCAACAAATAAATTTGTTTCATGTTTCTTCACCCAGAGATTATTATTATTATCATTATCGGTATCTGACTGTATACCATGACTGCAGTGGAGTTTCCGAGCTTTATTATTATCAAATATATCTTGATATCGTTATCGATACATAAGTTTGATGATACTGATTTTTCAAAAATAAATACAAATATAATAGCCTATATTCTATACTATACTAATGGATTTAACTATACCATTTTAGACCATTGTAATAGAGCATTGGTATATGTATACAGAAATCTTGTATACAGTAGTATCATACACCAACATTCAGCGATTGGACCTGATTAGACTATGGTGTCCAGAAGTATAATGGTAATAGTAACATGAGTAGTAATATATTTCCATTATATTATATGCATATAAATTTATCTAACTAAAAATTATCTACTTCTATATGGCCGTGAGACTACAATTCAGTAGTGTAAAAATGGAAGAATAGCTCATCATCTCGTATTTAACATGTAATAATTTTTCCTCAATTAATGCGCTATGAAGATCCGATTGTTCATCCCGTAACATTTCCTCGCTTGCAATAAGTATATTTTTCAAACTTGTGCTTTTATGCAGCATCTGGAAAAGGCCTGGTTTATCCACCGGCATACCCGCATCGCTAGGAACTGTTTCATCGCTTCTTCCATTGTCAGTATCAAAGCTTATTTCGTTCAGAAAGGGTAAATCACCAAGTGAACAAAGAAATTCTCGAGACAATGCGCGCATACCACGAAGCTTTATAGATTGAATACTTTTTGACTTATGGAGCAATTTACTGAATAAGCATATACTTCGGTCATTGTAGTTTTCTGGATCGAGTGTCAATTGAATATGTTTTAGTGTAGGGATATATGCTGCTGCTATCAAAAAAGTGTCCGTAATATTGAGAATACTGTCGCTCAAAATGATTGTTTCCAGCTTTGATCCACGTGTTATCAATTGTTCGAAGAGTGGCGCAGGGTTGGTATTGTCGTTGTTATCATGGGCGTCACCACTACTATCAAAATCCAACGTGAAATTTGCGAGCTCCAAACATTTTAAATGTTTTAATGGAAGGAGAAGTCTAGATAAATTGAGTGATATGCTATATGCGTGATTGTTGTTGAATAAAGCGACGACTTCCAAAGATGGGCATCGTTGAATCATTGCTAATAAGGGACCAACCTGGCTATATAGAATGGAATCAAGTATTAATGAACGTAAATTGGGTGCCGAAAATACAGGGAATACAAATGTCCAGTCTATGTTGTAAGGTATTGTTGTATGGTTGTCGATTGTTGGTATACTGTGGAGATCGTTTGCAACAATAAGGTGTTTTAACGAATGTCTGTTTTCTAATAAGACGTGCTTTATGTCTTGAGCACCAAGAGTATTTGTATCAAATACTTTGAGATATTGAAGATGGCTTGTTTCTTGTCTGTCATTACTTTCTTTTGCCGTTGTTGTTACTACTTCTACTTTTGTTGCTGCAGATATTTCTACCATTTCTTTTTTGAATTTATCAATGTAGTGCTCTTTTAGCTTCCTTGATCCTCCTACTAGCCTGACAAAATCGTTATTAATATCCAAATATTTGAGATTTGGACACGAAGAAAAACATGTACTGAAATCAACGATATTTGAGATGTAATCATCTTTTCCAGGAATGCTGTAATTTGTTTTTCTTGTAAAAGAAAGATATTCCAAAGAAGGGCATTTTTGTAAGATAGGTAGTAAACGGCTTACTGCTAATAGAGTACCCTTAAAGTTCACATCGATTAAGTTGTAAAATGGCGGTTGCTGTTGGGGAAGGATAAGACGAGGACCATTTTGATTATCATGATCGTATTCGCCCAAAACGGGAGGTTCTCTATCGTATAATCCGTGGAGAGTATAAGCAAAATAATTAGCATCAATAAAATTGAGCCGGGTAAGTTTTGGGCATGTTTTCATTAACCATAGAAAGGCAATATTGGTGTCATGATTCTTTATATTGATCTGGGAAACATTCTTTGTTAATTTGGATAACAGTGGTAGAAATATTTCTTGATTGGAAGTAGCACAATATGAGAATTCTATACATTTTTTTATGATCATAGAAATTGACATAAATATTCATCTTTTCCCCTCCCTTCCCCTTCCATAGCGGAGTGGGTGTAATGTACTGGTAGTAGAAACAGTAGTAGACATTTACCTAAATACTGAAAATTATCACAGCCGTAATCAACAAGTTTTTGTAATATTTTGAAAAGATCTTTTTGTTTTCGAAATTCTTGAAACGAAATTCTTTTGACATGTTTGCCAATAAAATGGAGCCATAAACTTCTTTTCAAAACACCAGTGTTATACCTGCAGATTTTCATTTCGGTCCATACGTTTTCTGTGTATCCGGGGATATTATTGTACCAGGCTTTACATACTCCCATACATTGTAAACATTCAGTTTTAGTGAAGTATGAGAATATATTAATTAAAATATCAAAAGATAATTTGTCAAATAGCCTCGGCTCCTGTTCCACTGCTGCTGACATTGTTGATTTGAAAATACAGATACGTAGCCGTTGTGGTAAGATTTTTTTCAAAATAAAAACGATTTGTGGAAGAAAGAAAAGCTTATCTTGCTGTGTCCAAATTTTATTTAGCAAAAAAAGAAAAATTTATTGGCTTCAGCCCCAATCAGTGTAACAATAAAAAATTAGCATATCTTGAAAATTAGCTTATTCTCTCATCACTTAATCCTGTCTAAAAGTGAAAACACGACTATGCTTTTACTTTGTTTTTTTTTCTTGTTTTGTTTCAAAAATAAAACAATGACATACTACATTTTGAACAATTCGCATTAGAAGATCATTTTGCTCTTGTTCATATGGATTCTCCATGATCTTCTGAGTAAAAGAAGGGGAAAATGTTTAAAACAAATTATGCAGCTCGAGTGGGGGGAAAACCTGTTTTTCAAACAAATATAAATGCGACTTTTAAAGTCAAGTCAACTTGGGATTCTCACATAATTACGTGACATTGCCTATGACAAAACCATTAAGTGAGTCAAACCAAAATACATACCACCGAGCTGGTAATTAATTATCTTCTCACTTCAACTCGAGATTATCTTTTTGGTGATGGAATCCACAAGAAATGGGGCAAAGATAAAGGACGTCTTTGGAGATGTAGAAAACTGATGGTGTAGAACGAAGTGTATACTCTTAATTCAGTATACAGAAATATGGACGAAAAAATCAAACGGAATTGTTTATCGCTTGCTGTTATACTTAAAAGAAAATATTCTGAATTTATCCTTTGCAAGTGATATTGACCATCTTTTCCTCGTTGCCGATCGACTCGCACATTACATATATACCTAAGCTGTAAAGGTCGGAAGGACACTCGCTGATGATATGGTTCACAATGATGAGCAATAATCACATTATAGTTATATCTGCTGTCAACGCCCTTATACAAGTACTAGGTCTTAATTCGACGAAGCTCAAAACTATCAGAATTTACAATGCTACTACATATCAAGTAGGTGAAGCAATACATGTTTTAATCATTCACCGCCATTTCATCTAACAATATAAAGATAAAATGAATAGTGTTTGTATACTATTATAGTTTAGATATTACTGTTTTAGAAAGGAAACGGATACGTCATGATTTTAATTTTTTATTTTCGATCTATCTTGTTATTTATTATAATGGCATTCACAATGAAATAAATCCATATTTGTTATATTTTGTATTCGCGGTAGCATAATAAGGAAAAATAACCTACGAAACTAAGAGTTATTATCAATGTATATAAGTCAATGCAATTATTACAATAATAACTTTTGCCAGTGAAATACGCTGCTCAATCAAATCAACAACCTTAACACTGCATCTGTTTAGGTGGATATCACCACCGATGTTCTATCCAAAAATACGATCAGAATTCTTACTAATTCAATCTCTAGCATTTTGTTTTGCGATTTCAAATAACTAGAATAGTCTCATGAAGCTACAGTTACCATATCTACTAATTAAAAATTGATATTCCTCGACCGTGTCATATTTCAACTCCTGTACCATAGATACAGTTGTAAAGATATAAATAAAGGTTACATTAATTACATACTGATAATGTTGCTTACTCCTCCATATATTTTTTACTGTATCAGATGCTATACAAGAGTAACTTACCGATATGTAAGACTTGATGAACATTGAACTCAGTTCTTAGAGCTCAATACTGTTTCTGCTGTTTGAAAAATAATAGAAGCTTTTAGGCTGTAAAAGGGTTAACAATGAGAATTGGAATTCAGTTGAAGTTCATAAGCCAGCACTTGTAGAAAATGCTACAAGTAAAAGTATTAAAGCGAATATAGTGCATTTACTTGATAATAATAGTAATGAAGCATTTATACGTATGTAAAAAAAGAATTCTGATCAATTCACAGTATTAAAAACAAGAACACGCGAGTAAATACATTTGAACTATTTATTAATTATGTTTGCACTACATATGTAACGGATAATTGTTAAAAAAAAGTATGTATAATACGTAATAGAGTGATAAACAAGAAAAATGCTAAAAATATAGAAGGAGGAGGCGAGGAAGAAGAATTTATATACATATATATATATATAGTAAAATTTGATAGCAAAAATGAAAGTACGTAAAAAATGAAGCCAAATAATTTACAATTCAAGTTTCTTCAGAACATTCTGGTTACTATCACGCTTTGCAAACCAAATATATATTTCACCAATCGATTCTAAATCACTCATATAGTCATCCACTTCACTTTCACGTAAAGGAATAACTTCAGTAACAAGCTGCTTCTTCCCTCTCATTTCCGATTCAAATTCATCATTTTCCATGGGCATACCATCAAAGTCCCAGTATTTGAGATAATGAACCACCTTACGCTGATTTGGTGTTGGTTCTGAGAAATTACCAAGTGGTAATGTTGAATTTTCACGATAATCGATATTACGATTATACATCCATTGCACAGTTTTGCCCCAACCAAATGCAGGCAATAAGTAAATATCCATTTTCCATTCATTCAAAGCACGATGCATTAAATAACGAGCATGAATTGTTGTCACAGTGCGCTTTTGTCCATTGGTAATGTCGCTAGTATCAACCGTGCGTTCCCATCTGTTCGGAGGGCCGAATTCCATGATTAAATTTTCAATAAGGCCCAATTCGAAAAGTTTGGAAGCGGATTCCAAAGCACGAAGTTCAAAACCTTCAACATCAATTTTGAGAAAATGGATAGGCTGACGTAGGGTTAGAGATTCATCGATCATTGTTTGTGTGCCAGCATTGCATGCTTCAAGACTGTTAGCATAATTAGCACTGATTTCGTTGGGATTATTAATTAATGTTTTGTGGTTATTATCATCATAAAATAACGAATCAAGCGAGGGAATATCATCCAAGCGAACAGTTTGGGTGTTTGTAATAGTGTCCTTGCTGGCAAAATCCAATTGACCAATGCCCCCATCTCCTGTCTCATATTGACTCATGGAGAGTTTGCGATACTTGTTTAAAATAGCAAAGGGAAGTACTCGAATGCGATTAGCTACGTTGTTAAGTCTTGCATTCAATCCAATGGAACCTGTTTATGTATGATATTCAATGAAATTTAAGTATTATGTCATCAACGGATAACAGTTATAATAAGAAAGCAACCACATACTTCGTAAATTAGGCTGAGGTTCAAATGCAACAACGCGAGCACCACTAGCAGCTGCCACCAATGAAAACAAACCATGATTGGAACCTATATAAATATACGTGTTGATTAAATAAACATCACATTATTGAAGCATATTATAAATAACCACCACGGAAGTGGGTTATAAAATCGTATTATTACTTAATGCATACCCGCGTCAATCATCGTAAGTGGAGTTTTACGGTTAGGATCACGACGATGTACTCGTAAAATCCATTTCATCAAAGAATAAATACGATATTCGCGCATATAATGTCCATTGAGGCCACTATAGTGCTTTTCAGAAGCCACTAACGTATCAGGCCTGGTGTTAATCTATATTCAATTGTTACCAACACTTATATGTACAGAGAACAAAGAGAGATGGAAGAAGATGAAGTTGATTTTTTTCATCATAATAAAGTGTATTGGCATAAAAGAAAATACTGGCAAGAATATAAATAGACATGATATTTACCACACCAATTTCCCATACGAGCCCTGTTCCGTATTCAAGCTTTTTATTCTTCAAACGCAGTGCAATCTGATCGGCAGTTGGTGCAATTAAATCGAGATTCCTGGATCCCGAGTCATGTTGTACTATGATTATTGTTTATAAATAATGTCAAAGTACATAAGCCTTACCCAACTCAGAGTGATCAAAATAAAATACTCATTTTTTTATCTCTCTGTTTATCATTCTTCACCCCCTTTCTTAATTACTGACCTGGCATGTATGTATTTGGCTGACGAAGTGGTTGATTATTTTGAACTAATACGTTCTCAAGGCGAGCTTCAGTAGGAATTGGTGGCGGAGGTAATGGCGGTAGTGGGGGTGGGGATAGTGATGGAGGAGGATGAGGAGGCGAAGAAGTAGAAGAAACAGCTTTTACTAATTCAGCATTTTTCTACATAAAAAATTATACATGTAAATATACATCCACAATTACCTTTTCTCTGTAATCTTGCGTAAGACTATATTATAACTCTACATTATAACAACAAATAATATACACAAACCTGAGTTGTCACAGTATTCGAGAATGTAAAGAAACCTAATCTGAGCAAAACAATAAGAATTAATGCGCGAAAAACCCACGTTTTCGTACGACTGGATGAATGTATGCTTCTAAACATTATAATTATGAAGAAGAAAGAAAAAAATAGCGTAAGAGAGAAAAAAAAACAACGAGATGTATTAAATAGAGTGGAAAACAAAGCCTGTGCGCTATTTATGCATCAATCAATAAAGGTTACAATTATAACGCCCAGGTTTAAGGGGGGTCGATGATGTCCCTGTAAATATTGCATAAAAGCCATTAATCCACCGCCCCTTGTCATATTATCTGTGTGATCTCTACCGGAAATACCATTCCTTGGTTATCCGCAAGTACGTATAAAGAAAAAAATTAAATATTTCGCTGCATACGTATATCCTTTTTTTTGGTTTCTGATAATAACCACAAAGGACGACTAATATGTAGACGGCTTATTTTTACATAAACACATCAAAACAAATGTGATAACTGCTATCCATTCCACATTGTATTTCTTGCCATATACTACTTTCATCGTTACCACTTCAATTTTTTTATATTGTGTCAAAGGTTTAAAATAATAATATTACGTAATAGCTATAACAATCTTCTTTTTGAAAAAATGCAAACATGTACCGTATAATAATATCAACTTGTATTATGGAAAGAAAAGAGCAGTGGTGGGACATTATGCTTAGAAGTCAATTTTAATTTTGACTACGTAGGTACAGGACTCTTTTTTTTTTGGTTCTGACAGCAAAAATATACGCATGCTTTCTGTAAAGCAATTTTTAATTTTATTTCTATTTTTGATATTATTTTAATCAGACGTGTTACGCATCTTTTTGTAAAAAAAAAAGTTTGTGATAAAATTATAAAAAAAAAGACTTTTGTATACGTATTCATACATTAACAGAGCTTTTTATAAGATCAATACCATACTCTATAGCAAATATATAGACTATGATTTATGGATATCGACGCGTTGTACCTATTACACATCCTTGTCGGGGACCTTGGCTGTGGATCAATTCTTTCTTTATTTAAAATCGAAACATTATACTACTGAGAATTAATTATGAAATAATAAAAGAAAATATTGTCTAAGTCTATAATCTCTATCTTCTTTTCATTCGAACATTTTACTACGCTCCTGGACTTCTCACCGCCGTAGCTTCTTATGAACAATGATGATGCCACCCCCGAATGGGCTCATGCCCTACTTCAACGATTGCATGCAGTCGAACAACAATTGACTACTACAGCCACTCTTCACCAGGATCCTAACGTTACGGTTCGCAATCCTGGGGCTGATTTTACACCAACTGAACAAATGTTGGTTCAATATCCATTTATTCAGTTCTCAATCTTCGACCACTCAATCAATATCTCCCGACCATTCACTTCAAAATGGAATCTTGGCCAACGATAACCAATATGATCCAACCAGGAGATTATTTCACATCAATCGATTTAAAAGATGCCTTTCACCACATTGCCATTCATCCAATACATCGCCATCTTCTACAGTTTCAATGGCGCAACAAATTATACCAATACAAAGTTCTCCCATTTGGTCTCAGCCTGTCACCGATCATATTCACCAAAACACTGAAACCAGTCCTAAAATGGGCTCGACAACAAGGCATTCGATTGACCGCTTATATGGACGACCTGCTGATCATGGCAAAATCAGCACATCAAGCACAGCAACATACTACACTGATAGCTCAAAAATTGCAAGAACTCGGCTGGCTTCTGAACGACAAGAAGTCACAACTAATTCCAACTCAAGATATCAACCATTTGGGCATGTGCATCAACACCAAAGCAATGACGATATCAATTCCTGGCAAAAAGATTCGAACACTTCGACGCACTGCTTACCAACTGCTGCACATGAAGACTGTATCATGGACGAAACTAGCACAATTTATTGGCTCAGCCGTTGCTACTCAACTGGGCAACCAACAGGCCAGATTTCGAACCCGTCATTTATTAAAACAACTCAATCGAACTCGCAATCATCTAACAGCCTCGATTACAGCACCAATGCAACAAGAACTCGTCTGGTGGATATCCCAATTACAAACATGGAATGGTGCACACATACTACAGCATCAGCCAGTGACACAAATTTTCACGGACGCTTCAACCAAAGGTTATGGAATAGTGCAAGACCATATATGCCTCTCTGGCAAATGGACAGCGCAAGAACGCCGTTTTCACATCAACTACTTGGAACTTCTGACCGTATGGAAAGCATTACAAATGCCATCCCTAGTCAAGACCTCGCATATACAACTATGCATGGGCAATATCAGCGCCATGGCATATATTCGACATTTTGGCGGAACCAAGTCAACAATTCTCAACACATTAGCAATGAAGATATGGAATTATTGTTTCCAGCACCATCTAACTTTGACAACACTTTATGTCCCGTCAGCACACAACCCAGCAGACTCACCATCTCGAGCAATGATAATACAGAACGAATGGAAATTACCACCAGCAACTTATCAACTTTTAGACCAACTTTGGGGCTCTCACCACATCGACCTTTTTGCTTCGGCAGCCAACCATCAGACCAAACACTTTGTGAGTTGGCAACATCACCCCCAAGCCTTATGGACCAATGCCTTCAGCAAGCCTTGGAAAACGACACTGGGTCGCTTATATCTAGCCCCACCTTGGAATCTCATTCTCCGATGTCTACAGCGCTTGATTCAGCATCCACTACCTGCAACACTGATAACACCAAATTGGCCGTCAGCACCTTGGTACCCACTCGCCACTCAGCTCGCATTACAACCACCAATAGTAATCAACACCCCAACAAAAGAGACCGATCTGTTGAACAAGAATCCCATATGGACCTTATTAGCATGGAACCTCGGTGCAAAACAATGAAATCAGCATCTGGTGCTGCTATAGCCATTACCAACAAGACCAAAAATATTAACCCATCAACAAAAATACGACAAGCTGTATATGAACGTTGGTGTGAATTTACTGATTTAAATTTCATGGAGCCTAATGTCTTTCATTTGACCAGCTTTCTCGCTTCTCAGTATGAAACAAAAAAATGGAAAGTAAGTACGGTGCTTGCTTATCAATCATCAATACTGGCACTTTATACAACAGCACAAAGTAACCAGATACGTAACCATCAGCATTATCAAGATTTTCACAAAGGCTTACGTCAAGGCACCATACTTCCACAAAAATCCTTTGACTATGATTTACAACCAGCTTTAAGTCATATTCTTTCATTAGGCGACAATAACAAGATGACGGTCGACCTATTAACAGCAAAATTAGCATGGCTATTAGCAATGGTCGGTTTTCTACGCCCCTCAGATCTGGAACGCATTGACCTTGCACAATGCTCTATTTCACAAGATGATATTCTTTCGTTGGTCATTGTAGCTCCTAAAGAAAAAAGAAGTGGTTTGCGTATTACAAAAACGGTCACTATACATCCTCACCAGGATCCTTTGGTTTGTCCCGTCAATACTTACAAGACTTATTGTTTCCGCGTTGCCTCCACCTCTGTTTCTGTGCCACACCCGGTTTTTACTAAAGTATCTTTGGTACCGCTCTTACGGTATGTCCATCACCATGATCAAGGCCTATCTAGTCAACGGATTAGTAAATACATAAATCAAGTTATGAAATTTGTTGGTCGTCCACCAGGTGCACCCATTCCGAAAGCAAGAGCTTTAGGTGCTACACTAGCCGCACAATCAGGTGTTTCTGTCGAAAACCTGGTAGTCCAAGGGAACTGGTCATCAAGAAAAATGTTTGAACAATTTTATCGCATATCAGTTCAAACTCAAGAAAATTTTACTTCAAGTACTCTGGATTCACAGCCAAGGTCCCCGACAAGGATCTGTAATGTCAAGTAACGACGACATAGGAAGTCGTCTACAACATTACACGACAAAGGGGACCTTGGCTGTCCCCACCCTCCCTCCGCTTTATTTTATTTATTTTATTTATTTATTACTTTCTCATTCAAGAAGATAGAGATTATAGACTTAGACAATATTTTCTTTTATTATTTCATAATTAATTCTCAGTAGTATAATGTTTCGATTTTAAATAAAGAAAGAATTGATCCACAGCCAAGGTCCCCTTTGTCGTGTAATGTTTAGACGACTTCCTATGTCGTCGTTACTGGACAGTATCATATAGAATGTTACTGTACGTACTTTTAAGAATTATGTTTTTTTCGTCTTCTCTAAAGTGAATACAGTACTAGTCTAAAATCCCCCGTCTTCTATAGCCTAGCACTATTCTTTATTTTCGATTGATATTGCTTTTGTTCTGAAATTGCAGTTGCTTCATTGATATATATTATTATCAGATTTGAATGGTTTTTTAATTTATACGTTGTCAGCTGACTGTACTTGTATTATTTTATTTACATGTCATATTATATCTATATTTATAGTAGCATGTACGTAGAGGAGCTATAAAATTGAATATCTAGAAGCTACGTGCCTATTTTATAATGTTTATTGTTACGAGTTGGGGGGTTTTAATGATGGTTTGCGATTTAGGTTGGGATAACCAAAATATTAGACTTAAAAGATGTTGAGTTAAATAATTTTTAATTATCACTCAAAAGGAAGAAAGGGGCTAAGACTTAAGTTCTTATAAAGAAAAATAATAATTTGATTGATTGTGGGGGCTTATTTTTGGACTTATATTATGCCAAACCACAAAAGAGAAATTTCACTTGGAAATATGAGTTGGATTAATTACCGAAAAAGTGGATATAAAAGTATTTTATTTAAAAAATGTAAAGATAAGAAGCTAAGCTAAAAGTATTTGATCAATTCGATCCTGTTTATACTATTTACTATAATGTTTAATAATATTTAAGAACTATAATAATTATTAATGTTTCTTGATATTATTAAAAATATCCAATAATTAGTAATGTTTTTTCATCATTAATACCAAGTATTCGCCTTAAAAAAATACACGACCACAAAATGATTCCAAAAGACACTTTTGCTTTGCTTATCCCATAAAACACATTTTCTATCAGTTGACACCAAAGTTCACAAAATATTTTATTTTTGGACTATAAATGATAATGATTACGCGCTTTTTGTCGAACAAAAAACTTCCACTATCGATAATATTACAAGTCAACAACGTGGATACAATAAAATAAAATGAACAGAATGAAACACTATACGTAGAATTTTTTTTTTTATTTTTTTAAAAAAAGTACCATCATTATAAAAGGGGGTCGAGATATCTTCCCAAATACTCTGTTATGTACAAAGCAACAATACAAGTACAATAGAGCTTTCGGTTTGTGTTTACTTCAAAACAAAAGGATAAGTGCAAAACGCTCACCACCACAGAGCTTGCTGAAAATTTCGGCAGAGAGGTCACGTATGCAGCAAGCATTTCGCTCTTTTGTTATTTTTCAACAAAGAGAAAGGAAAGAGAAAAAAAAAGAAGTATACGTACACGACTTATTTAAAGCTTAAAAAGAATAAAGTCAGCTATAAAAGAGTTATTCTCGAGGGGCACATATCATACATGAGAGCAACTGATTATCTTTTGTCCGATGTTTACATATTTAACCATGCGGTCAACGCACTTCAGGATCAACAAACTATTTTTCTTTTATTCTTAATACTCTGCTAATATGCATATCGATTAACAATCATATGGTAGATGGTAATGTTATAAAGTTCGAAAACAATAAAGAGAAATACAGGTATTCAATATTCCTTTTTTTTATTTTGTTTATATTATTTCATGTATACCTTCTAAAGGTTACACGAAATGCTATACTAACTAAAGCAGACTTTTATGGTGTCTTGGGATATATAAACAAATCCCGATTGGATGTGTATTTCAATACCGTTGTTTATGCATATTGCTTTTTTTTTACCTGCGTATTGGGTTTTATAGTTTATCTCTTTTAGTGATTACAGTCTTCTACAGAAACATGCTTTTATTTACTGGAGTACACTTTTATGCTGAGAAGTACGTATGCAGTGATTTTCCTACTCTTTACATTCATAGTTACACCGTAAGCAAGAAAAGGATACATACTATGGTCTACGCTTATATGCAATATCAAGAGCGATAATGACAGGAACCAAAATACAAAAGTATATATCAGCATACTTTATGAATCTCGACAAGAATAATCATACCGTTCGAAAGGTCATCCATCGAATTACAAAACATCAATACGTATCAACGACTCTTGCTTATCCTTTTTATCACACACACACACACACACACATCATTCTATTATTATTATTATTGCTTTTTTATAGCAAAATCAATACGTACGTTGCAATTTTACTGTATACTTTTATTTGCTTACACTTATTATATTACGTAGTATATACAAAATTTATCACGTACATTAGTATTTAAACCACTAATAATATTTTACGTACAATCGTACAATCCTAGGTGCGCACTTATATAAACTCCTTTTTCAACTTATTTAATTATATGTCTAATCCTACTATATATTATATTGTAATACATAAATTATTTATTATTTAGTAATTATAATAACAATAAAATTTTGGATATATTGATACGAAAAAAGTAATTACTTACCTTTATATCATATATGATAATCAAACTAGGATATCTTAAACCTAGAACTTTAAGTTCGGTACCCTATTGGGTTGAGTTAATAAATTATTTCCAACACCATAATTCGTTTTAAATAAAGATATAAAAGAATGAAAGATAAGTAGTAGTATTTAATTTAGTTAAAACAAAATGAAAAAAAAGAAGAACGAGGAGAAATAATGAGGAATAAATGATCATATGTAGTATAAAAGTTATATATGTAAATGTTGTGTGAGTTGACTCTCACAACCAAAAAAGATATATGTGGGAGTATTTATGCGTATCGAAGGAGAATATGATAAATGAGAATGTAGGGTTAGAAGGAGTAGTGGAATATATAGATAATGTTAAAGTTACGAAAATGAGTGAAAATAAATAAAAAATCTACAAATAGAATAATTATGTTATTACAAAAAATAAAAGAGATTATTTTTAATTTAATTTTTTTTCTTTGTTTTACATCCCCATTAATCTTTTCATTTCATTCAGTTTTTGTTGTAACTCTCCTCGTTCATTTTCGCTTTGAGCATATCGCATCTTTATATCAATCACTAATGTTTCAAGGTTTGCTAACTGATCTTCCAAAACAGAATTCTTTTCCACCAGTTTAGCATTTTCTGTACATAATTCTTCGAATTCGGATCCACCACACTGTAGTTCGATTCTACGGGGTAATAGTTTAACTTCATCACGCAATAATCCGACTAAATCATTAAGTGAAGATTGTTCATCATAAGCATGGGATAAGTCAGCTTGACTCTTGCTCAATTGGACACATATATCTTTACGTTCTTGTTCTACAGTGAGTGAAGTTGTTTCAAGATGTTTGACTTGATCACGTAGCTCAATATTGCTCTTTTGTAATTGTTCTAATGTTCGTGCATCGGCTACTTCTTTAGCTTGTTGTTGCTTATGTTCCTTTTCCAATTGAAGGAGTCGTTTTAAGGTGATATCGAATGAACATGCATCAGCAACTAACTGTCGATCATCATCCTAATAATAAATAAAGAAAAAAAGTACATATATTTTGATTAATTATTATCTTTTTGAGTGTCATTTAAGAATTTATGGTTACACGACACACTGAGTGCATATATTCTAAACATTCCTTATTTTATAACTTTTACCTTATATTCTTCAAATAACCCATTTTTTAAAAAGTTGAGTAGATGTTCAAAGTCTAAACCCAGAATGGCAGTTTCATTTCGTTTAAGTACAGCAATAGCGAATTGGAATATGGACCGAACTCCTTCCGTCAAAATTAAATCGTAGATGCGGAAAACCAGTTCAAGTGGAAATTTATATGCAAATAATGTCATGAACCATTGTGATGCATACATTGTTGATCCAATACCTTGCTGCTGTAAATGTCGTGCAACATGAGGTAAATATTCTTCAACAAGAGCATCAAATTGATATAATCGTAAATGAAGTCCCTCCATATCCGGTGTAAAATGACCTCGTAATCCATAATTATCCATAAGTTTCACCAAGACACAAAATGCTTCATCATCTGGCATCTAAGTTATTATAATAGTTATTATGATTCGAGAATGGAACAAAAAATGTTTATTATTAGTCTATGTGTTGGATTACAGCTATGATACCAAAATACATTCATTTATTCTCCTTACATTAAGTAATAAAGGTCCAACAACAAATGCTAAGCCTTGACAATAACCAACTTCTTGGTCATGAACACTATAAGCTCTAACGACATTATAAAGACCTTCTTGACCAACACCATCTCGTTCTTTGAAAAACTTATGACCAGGGAAAGTTCTTGCGAGATCTCGCTGAATCATTTTTTCATAAGCGCTCGGTGTGTTTAATAGTTCAATGTACTTGCTTTGTAATTCATGGTTCTTGGATTCTGAAAGCATTTGCCAAACCATACCACGAATGGAGGGTGGGATACCTAATTCGACATTATGAAGTAAGAATTTTCTACTTCTCCTTGTTTGTTCATAATCACATAATAAACCAGCCCAAAAATCTACCATAATTATCATATATAATATTTTGCATTGAGTTTCACATTTTGTCCACTTTATATATATATACATATACTAATTCGTTCTTTTGTCTTTTTTTTTTGTTTTTACCCCAATCAAAATTATCTCGAACGTTTTTGTTTTGATTCACAAGACTTTGTCGAATCGACTTTCGTTTCATACTCGTTAACATGCGAACTTTAGGATCGTTTGTATTTTCTACATTCAATTGTTCCATTTGTCGCAAAATAGCATTCTCTTGTCCAAGCATAGGTTGTGATACACTTCGACGTTGTAAAACTCTTTTTTTCCGTTCTTCAGCGGATAAAGTAGTACGGTGTTCAACAACCAGTGGGGTATCTTGCTGTGGATCAGACGGCCGGCTTCCTGCACTTTTGATCGTTGACCATAAACCAAATAATCCACTTTTGGAAGTATTTATTGGTTCGGGTTTTTGGGAATGAGGCTGTTTAGTGGTGATTGGTAATGGGGCTTTTTCTGGTACTGTTTCTAATGTTGATGTTTTCGTCGTTGTCACTTCTTTAGTGTTAACTGGTTGTAAAGGTGAACTGGTGGGGTTTGGTTCCTTTTTGGTGATAGGGGTAGTAGTCGTAGTCATAATAGTCGTAGTCGTAGGTGGAATAATGGTATCATTTGTTGTTATAGCAACACCTGGTGTTGATTCTTCTTTCTGTTGTACTTCTTGTCCTTGTTTCTTATCAGCAGCATCTTGTAAAGATATTTCATTAAATAAGCTGTCATTCAACGTAGTGCTTGTTGTCGGTGGATCGTATTCATAATCATCATCTTCTTCTCCTACTGGTGTAAAAGATTGATGTTCTCCTTGGTCATCATCATCACTGCTACTACTTGTTCCGCTATTGGTACTAATAAAACTATCTGTATCACGAGTTTTATTGCTACTAACTGTTTCTGCGACACTTTTTCGTCTTGGTTGTAGAGTTTGTTGTTGTGGGTCTTCTGATACTGTATATAATTTTATTGTGTTAGGCAACACTCCCTTTTTTATGCACTGAGCCTCATTATCTTTACCTTCTTTGACAGTATCTTGTGAAATACGAGTATTATCTTCAGAACGTGTCATTTCGTCTGTGGTGTCAGAAGTAGTGTATCCTTGGGAGCTAAGTGAATCGGTTTCCAAGTCATCACCGTGGTGAGTAGTTTTATTATTATCATTATCTTCTTTATTATTTCTATTATTCAATGAAACTGATGAAAATTCATCGTGACTTAATGGAGTAGGTGCGATGATGGAAGTACTCATTGCTCAACAATGAACGGGGTAAAAATAAAAAAAAAATAAAAGAGGTATAATATATGGAGAATAAAAAAAAGGAAAGAGAGAGAAAAAAAGTAATGGAAAGTAATCCGAACTACATAAACTCCCTTTCCCGCTACTTTCTCAGCACCTTGCTGCCGAATATAATTAGTTTCCTGCTCCTCGTTTTCTAATTTGTAGAACTTTATATTAATATCCAACCATAAGATATGCAAAAGAAGAAAAAGAACGCCTTACTTCTCCTTTCTTTTCGATATTAAAAACATATTTTACATCCGATTTTTTTTTTGGGTCGGAAATCATCGATGGATCTTTATTATCAGCAAAAGGAGATCGGTTGAAATAATGATTATCATTATTATTTGTAATAATTGAAACGACTACTATTGAAAGAAAGCCCGGAACTGTTTTACACGATGATCTTGTAATGTCGTACGAGAAACTAAGAAAAGTAAATTATTTCTTGTTTCTTTTTTTATCATTTTTTTTTCACTTACAATTCTATAATAAAGTAAGTGTGTGTGTGCCTGAAATGTTTATTTTCTCAGTCTAAAACAAGAAGAAATAGTTGGTTATAATTAATTTAAAAATGTCAAAAGTTATAATTGTATCGTTAAGTAATTATAATAATAATAAAATATGTCTATAAAAGCTCAAAAAACAGGATCTGCATATTATTATTATTATTATTAAACAATGAGACCTTGTTTTTTGCTCTTACTTTTATCCAGCTTAAAATAACAATACCTTTTAATTGACAACAGTATATATGTATCCGAAAATAAACATGGTCCGCCCGACTGTTTATATAAACGTATTACTTTATATGGCAGACTTAGAGAGGCTTGGATTTTCATGGTTTCACAATAATAATGCCACAAATACTATAAAAATTTAAAGAGTGTTGTTGATACGGTGATTCATTCTACTATTCTAGGAAATATGCAATTTAGGGTGTATTCACCCGACACAGCTGCAAAGACATATCTTAATTCATTTAATTAAACGCTTCTTAAAAGGACATATAATATTGTCAAAGTACTTTACGCTAATAACCCATATAACTCTCTTTTAATATTTTCATCGTTACAAAGGCCGTGTCATAGACTGATGTTTTGGAGATGAGCACTACCTAAGGCGACCAAATAAATTAATACATCGGATGCTAATATGCAACTTATGCATATTATGTCCGACAAAGAGGATTTAAATAAGTATAAATTGGCAATCAAAAAATATATCTCTATGTATACATAAATACAGCGTGTGTGTGTGTGTGTGTGAGAGAGAGAGAGAGAGAGAGAGAGAGAGAGAGAGAGAGAGAATGAAATATGATACAGTGAAATATGTTTTGTAGTTCACATGAATTGAATTTTTATGCAACTAAAGCAGTGAGAAATAGCAATTCAAAACCAAGCCACCATTTCCCAATAATTTTGATATTGAATCCCAATTCTTTATGCGGATTTAAAGTTACCACTCCAACAAGTTTTTTATTTTTTATATTCACTCTTAATTTTTTTTTTTGTGCTGGATTGACCATGTCCGAAAACGAAACAACAGTAGACACTCCTGCTCCAAAAAAGACAGTAAAAATCCCTGCCTCTTCTACGGCTATTTCCACTATATTTGTTGGAAAGATCCCACCAACAGCGACCAGTAAAGATCTCGAAGAATTTTTTGGTGAAATTGGTCCTGTTCGTAATTGTTTTGTCGTTGCCGATAAATCTAAAGGCAAACTCAAAGAGGACGATTCTGCTTTTCGTAATAAAGGTGTTGGTTATGTTCATTTTGCTGTTCCTGAAGATGCCAAAGAAGCTTTGGAAAAGTTAAAAACTGTCAAGTTCAAGGGTAAACGACCATTAACAATGGAATTTGCTCAACGTAAATCCATTGGGGGGAAACGATCTGCACCTTCTGATCAAACTGAAGAACAAAAAGAACAAAAAGAACAAGAAACAAAACGTCCGCGAATTAATAAGACGGGTATTAATAAGGCGGCTCGTTTAATTGTTCGTAACTTACCTTGGAAATATGAGGAAAAGGATTTGGAAGGAATTTTTGGAAAGTATGGTCAAGTAACAGAAGTACGATTACCTCGCAAGTTTCCCGGTGGTCCTCTTCGTGGTTTTGCATTTGTTCAATTTAAGAATGTTAAAAATGCTGAAACTGTAAGTAATAATTACGGGAGAGGAGTAATAGGGACTGATATTTCGTTAATAATGATATTAACACTTTTGAATGATATAGGCAATCGCTAAATTAAACGCTTCAGAACATCACGGTCGTACAATTGCTGTCGATTGGTCACTATCCAAGGATCGGTTCAATCAAGTAGAGCAAGCTGAAGCTAATACCGAGGGAGCAGAAAAAAAAGAAGACACATCAAGCGATTCCAGTAGCAGTAGCAGTAGCAGTAGCAGCAGTGAAGAATCAGATGATGACGATTCATCCAGTGACAGTAGCAACGATGAGGATGAGGATGATGATGAGGCTGATACAGCATTAACTGCCGCTAATCAAGGTGACGAAGATGATGAGGAAGAATCAGAATCCAGTGATAATGATGACGAAGAAGACGACAGCGACGACGATGATTCAGAAGTCGATGAAATTGACGAGAAAATCAATTTTGCCCAAGTCGATAGCGAAGATGGCGAAGAAAGATCTGATGAAGAAATGGAAGATGCTGACGAAGATGTGGAGATGAGAGAAGCTGAACAAAAGGAAACCAAGTCAGAAAAGAAACGACTTCCTGATGCATCTGAAGGTGCCACTTTATTCGTCCGTAATTTATTATTCGAATCTACTGAACAAGACCTCAAGGAACTGTAAGCTGATACATATTCAATTTGTTTAATCTATTTTAAAGTGAAACATAGTATATAATGATTCTAACGTATACATATATTTCTATTCGAATTTTAGTTTTAAGCAATGGGGTCCTGTTGTATATGCTCGTATTACCAAGAACAAAGGTTCTGGCTTGTCGCGTGGCAATGGTTTTGTGTTGATGAGAAACAAGGAAGATGCAGATAAAATTTTGGCAGAAGCTGAAGACTTTAAAAAGATGTCACTTCGTGATGCTGATGAAGACGAAGACGATACTGACGTTCTCATGTCCAAGCGTGAAAAGAAGAAAAAGGGTCTTGTTTATGACAGTATCTTGACTCCCGATTCCGGTAGTGGTTTGGGATTAAAGTTTACATTGGATGGTCGTGTTTTGGATGTCACTCGTGCTGTCCAACGAGGTGAAGCATCCAAATTAAAAGAAGAAAAAGCTGCGATTCGACGTAAAGAAGATACACGTCACTTGTACTTGATGCATGAAGGTGTTGTATTCCCTGACACACCGGCTGCTGCACATATGACACCAGCTGAATTACAGAAACGACAAATGGCATTTGCTATGCGTAAACGACTTTTGAATAGTGATCCTGCATTATTTATTAGTAAAACACGTTTATCTATCCGTAACTTGCCTATTTCTATCGATGATGTTGGATTACGAAAATTGGGTCGTGAATGTATCACAAAATTCAAGGAACAAGTAAAAAGACGTTTGCGAACAGATTTGACAGCTGAAGAAAAGGAAGAAGGTTGGCATTTCTTACCACGTATCAAGCAAGCGAAAATTGTTCGAAGCAAAGATCGTGTCGATAGTGCCACTCAAAAGTTGCGTAGTAAAGGTTATGGTTTCTTGGAATATATGACGCATTCACATGCATTGGCTGCATTACGATACCTCAACAATAACCCAGAGTTATTCGAAGGCGAAGATAGTAAACGACGATTAATTGTGGAATTTTCCATCGAGAATAAGGATGTTGTTGAGAAACGAAAAGGAAGGGCCGCTGAAAGAGCTGCTGCACGAGTATCAGCAAAATCATCATCAGGTGAAAAAGAAGATAAAAGCGACAGGGATAACAAATTCAATTCGTCAGGAAGAAACCAGGACCGTGGCGAATCTCGTGGTGGATTCCGAGGTGGATCTCGCGGTGGCGATCGTGGCAGTCGTGGCGGTTTCCGTGGCGAAAGTAGAGGTGGATCGCGCGGCGGATTCAGAGGTGAATCTCGTGGCGGTTTCCGTGGCGAAAGCAGAGGCGGATCTCGCGGCGGTTTCAGAGGTGGATCTCGCGGCGGTTTCCGTGGTGAAAGCAGAGGCGGATCTCGCGGCGGATTCAGAGGCGAATCTCGTGGCGGTTTCCGTGGTGAAAGCAGAGGCGGATCTCGCGGCGGATCTCGCGGCGGATCTCGCGGCGGATTCAGAGGTGGATCTCGTGGCGGTTTCCGTGGGGATAGCAGAGGTGGATTCAGAGGTGGATCCAGAGGTGGACCCAGGGGTGGAGGTCGTGGCGGATTCAGAGGTGGAAGATCTGGCGATCAATAATTTTATTAAAAGAAAATGTACTTTAAATACCTTTTTAATCATCACATGTAATAGAAACTATCATTCATTGACTTTTTGTAAATAAAAAAAGCATGTATTTATCGATTTTTTTTGTTGGTCAGTTCATCATATACAAATATAGTACTTTTTGCGTCCAATAATTCGTAATACACAATAATCTGATATCTATTTTATAAGATAGTGGTTTTTATAATTATTATTACACACAAACTGTTTCCATAATTCTCCTGGACTTTATGAAAACTTATAAATATATACAATATGGAAGTAAGTATCTTTTCTAACAGTATTGGTTATCTGCTATTAGCCCGCACATCTATCGTTCCTGACTTGCAACTGCTGTGTAGTCGTTTCTGATTCGCCGTTCCTTCATAAATTATATATGTTACACTTTTTTTAGTACCATAACCACATTACCTTGACAACAAATGTCTTCCTGTATTATTTTATCAGTTACCTCACGCCATTGTTGAAAATGAGGTTTTACTGCAGCTGAAATGAGTAACCCCACTGTCAATATAAGAAACAAAAAGACAATCGATTCGTCCTTAACAGAGTCACGGGCTAATAAATAACAATTACAATAAGTATTTTTCTAACCAATGAATACATTTTAGTTTTGTTTTTTATTATTATTCTCATACCAAAACAATTTGTACGAAAGTCGTTACTAGGACAAGTTTCATCGGCAATGCCATCACACATGCCATCTTCTACATTATCCAAACAAAACTGTTTTGTACAGTTTGCACAAGGTTTTGGATCCATCATGGGTAGTTCAAAGATGGTACTATTTGATCCACAAAAGCATTTACAAAATAAAATGGGATTGGCTGCTTGACTTTGTAATATAAAGAAAGTTAACAAAAGTAATAAATAGTGAAACATAATGATTTTCTTTTATAAATATAAAACAATAGAATAATATGCGGTGAAAAGAAATAGATTTATAAGGAAAAGCCCAGTTTTCAACTCTTCCATTCTTTTCATGTGTGGCGCGTTTCTTTCTCCGGCTTCAACTCTTGATATAATTAACATACTCTTGCAATATAAAGCTGTATATGTTATTTGCTTAATAAATAATCTGGTAAATTATTCCACAGTATTACGTGTACACACAACCTAATAACTACATGATATGTGTAATTTCTTTCATCTACCTGATCTATTGGTTGTTAAATTTGCGTATTCAGTTAAAGTGAGATGTTACACAATAAGCAAGTGTATCAGGCTAACAAGAAAAAGTATCAAACAATGACTCTTCTTCGAATTTTTATATACACATACTTTTTATTTGCAACAAAAGCGTTTATTTAACTTAGTTATAACAAAAATACTTGAAAAAGAATAAGAATTTACAAGTATTAGTAAATAAGAATAAGAATAGATATGTGCTCTCCAATTCAAAGATTGCAACTGTTGAAGGAACCCCATTTGCCCCTCTTTTCATTTTACCTTTATATACTAGTAAATGCAATACGTACCTTCAACTTTTATGCTCTTGGAGTTGTACTTAACAACCAGATGTTAATACTTATATAAAATAGAGAAATAATGTACACCCCCGATGGGACTACACAATGCCGTGAGTATTTACTAGAATATATCAAGTTTACAATAGAAATGTATTAGTATAATCTATCACTCAAACACGTTTCATTTGGAATACCAAAACTTTAATTTACTGGTCTGGAAAATTAGTTATAGTGCATACGGCTATCTGGAATCTGCATAAAGACTAAAAAGGCTTAGCGGTACCCTCTAAGACCTGTGAGATCAAAAAGATGAAGCTCTCCCTTTCCAAGGTAACTGAGTATTCTCAATCCTTTTAGATCGTTATTAGCATTTCTCAAGGTTGAGAATATATTTAAAGTACACGAAACTCTTTTCCTATACTCAAGAAATCATTGTTAACAATGGTAATCTATAATCATAAAGTCTACTAATAATATGACATTAAACATAATTTTTACTTTAACTTTTCTTGCAGTGCATCTTCATTATCTTTTAATTTTAACTATTTCCTTATACTAAACTGAAGTGTTAAAGTTCCTTCTTATTATGTCAATTCTATATATATGGATAAGCTAGCGCCTTTTGATACAGTTTAAACATTAATTATGTATATTCTACCTAAAGTCACAACGGGTTCAATGCTAAATAATGTGAAGCTTTATATTATATGTATTGTATGAGGCTCGGCTCTATTGTTGCGTTATTGTACATAATGACGATTATAGAGAAGAAAAACAGCTTTACTCATTCAAAGATATGAAAGCAAAAGTTTTGATCCGCTTCATCATTCAGCTGTCTCTTTTCTTTTTTGCAGCCTATGGACTATATATATATATATATAAACACTACACTTAATAACACAATATTCTTTCCTTACGTAGATACATCAACAAAAATATATAAAGATAAACTTTTATTGCCGCCTGAATATCGTTTCATCATGAGTCTTTAACAGCATCAGGGTTAGTCCAAACTGTTTCTAAAATCTTGTGTTCGAAATAAAACTTACATGTTTATAGCTTGTGTTGGTAGTAGCAGTAATTCAAGCAACAATACAAACACATTCTTGTACAACATGATACCGTTACTTTTAGCCTTCTTAAATTAATAAAAGGGTTATGCTATTTTTCAAACATTTGACTGTGATGCAGAAGAAGTAGGGTTGAAACATAAGGAGTATATACATATCGACAAGTGTATATACTTCACATGTGTTGGTTGAGCTCTTCATATACTCCCAATGATTATATTTGTACATATAACTTATTGGTTTGAAGGAAACGAAAAAAAGTGTTACGTTGCACATTTATGTTGAACAGTCTATATAACTAGGGAAATGAAATCCCTTTTATGTACCACTTGGATACACATTAATATACAGTAGCTTTGATGTTAATATCTAGCAATGCAGTAATTATTACTTACTCTCTTCTTCAATGTAACTGTTTCATAATTTCATTTTTTTGTTATGGAAATTAAATCAAAAGCTTCTCTAATAAACTGCTATAAACTATATAATATTAAATTAATATAAATATTCACCGCGGTCCGGTGACGGGCTATGTGTAACAGGTATTTCCGCTCAAACTTTCATGAAGTGTAACAAAATAAAAGGGCCGAGATCAAGAAAAAAAAAAGCGGAGAGCAAGCCCTTTGATGTGCTTTTTTCGGAATCGAAAAAATAAAACTGACACAACAGATGGTTCTCAACAACATAAGCTCTTTTTTCGTCACGCGCGTCTTTTTTTTAAACTCTCGTTCTCTTTTCTTTTTATTTTTATTTACGCTGCATATAATTTATTCTTCTAATATATATATATATAACAATGGCAACTGAAAAGGCTCTTCAGGCTGCCCAAGTATATACAAAAGGAACACAAGCGTGGTTACCCGTCAATACCGATGCTTGTTGGATCTCCGTTACTTGTGTTTCCAATACCATTACAGACGACGGAAATGTTCGCCTAGTTTTTGAAGACGATAATGAAGAAGACAAGGTAAATTACTAGAACAGATATATATATATATATATACATAATCTAAGCTTTTTCTCGGCGTAGTGGGCAAGCAAAAAAAAAAAAGAAAAGGAAAAAAAGAGTGCGCTCATATACATATTCATATTTTGCATAGAGACAAAAGTTAACTAACAAAATATTATAGGAACATACTTTCGAGTGTAAACTTACAGATATAGAGAAATCGGATGGCTCTAACCTTCCCCCACTACGTAATCCACCCAAAATGGAGTATACAGATGATCTTACCAATCTAAGTTATCTTAATGAACCTGCAGGTAACCAAAGAGGGAAAAAAAGATAAAAATAATTCGATGATTAGAGAAAAAAACCATTATATAACACATGACTATTGTATAAACGCCTCGGTTTAGTTCTCAACACAATCCGTACACGATATATGCAACACCTTATCTATACTTATTCTGGTATTGTGTTAATTGCTGTGAATCCATTTGACCGAGTTTCTCTTTATGATTCGGATGTTGTACAGCAATACGCAGGACGAAGGCGGGGTGAGCTTGAACCGCATTTGTTTGCAATTGCAGAAGATGCATATCGCTGCATGATTCGGGAACAGATGAATCAAACGATCGTTGTCTCAGGAGAAAGGTAAATCACTTGATACACAAAGGAATTGTTGAGAGAGAAAGAGGGAGTAAGACAATATATACATGTATACATATACACAGCATTCACAACTTCATTAATATGAATACTTCTATAGTGGTGCTGGCAAAACAGTGAGTGCGAAGTTTATTATGAGATATTTTGCCACAGCAGATGATCAAGAATCAGTTGGAAAGAAAAAGAAAGAAGGAAGTATGACCGAGGTAGAAGAGCAAATTCTTGCAACCAATCCTATCATGGAAGCTTTTGGTAACGCAAAAACGACTCGAAACGACAATAGCTCCCGCTTTGGCAAATACATCGAGATTCAGTTTGATAGTGGAAATAATATTATTGGTGCTAAAATACGAACTTACTTGCTTGAGCGTTCTCGACTTATTTTTCAGCCAGCTACGGAACGAAATTATCATATTTTTTACCAGGTAAAAAAAAATTAATCTAAATAGATCTACCTATATTGTTTATAGTGTAAATGTCGACTGCATATTGATCGTTTTTATTTATACTTACTCGTTAACCCATTTTCTCCTCGTGTGTATCACATGGCGCATTATTTTTTGTTATTCTAGTTATGCGCTGGTGCACCCAATTCTGAACGGAAAGAATTTCATCTTGGCGATTATACCACATTTCATTACCTGAATCAAAGCGGCACAGGCGTGATACCCGGTGTGGACGACATACTTGAATTTGAATTAACACAACGTGCACTTTCCACCATCGGTTTGTCTCTTCAATTACAATGGCAAATCTTTCGTCTTTTATCAGCACTCTTACATATTGGTAACATACAAATCACGGGTCGTGGTGATGCCATGTTGGCAGAAACAGATGAAGCTTTAAATATTGCTACAAAACTATTGGGAATCAAAACGGCTGACTTTCGTAAATGGGTTGTACGTAAACAAATTGTGACACGATCTGAAAAAATTGTTACCAACTTGAATCCAGCACAAGCTATTGTAGTCAAGGACTCTGTTGCAAAATACGTTTATGCCAACCTCTTTGACTGGCTTGTGGGTGTCATTAATGACAGCTTGTCATCCCCTGACCCAGAAAATATTCGCACATTTATCGGAGTTTTGGATATTTATGGTTTTGAACATTTTAAAAAGAATTCTTTTGAGCAGTTTTGCATTAATTATGCTAATGAAAAGTTACAACAACAGGTAACTTATATATTTTTTTTGCTCTGGTGTTTATAAACACATATACTAAATTAAATATAATATATATTTGTATAGTTTAATCAACATGTATTTAAATTGGAACAAGAAGAATATGTCCGTGAAGAAATCAACTGGACATTTATTGAGTTTAGTGATAATCAAAAATGTATCGATCTTATTGAAGGAAAACTTGGTATTTTATCTCTTCTTGACGAGGTATGTACATTCATTTCTCACGATTGTGCAACATATCATTTATCTATAAAAAAAATAAGGTGATGCTCATTATTGTTTGGGGTTGGGGTTTTTTATATACACTATTAGGAATCACGTCTTCCAGCTGGTTCAGACCAAGGATTTTGTCAAAAATTATACGATAATTTTGAAAAACCAGATTATAAACAATTTTTCAAAAAGCCACGGTTTTCCAATAGTGCATTCACTGTGGCACATTATGCACATGATGTACAATATGAAGCCGAGAATTTCTTGGACAAGAACAAGGATACTGTGCCTGATGAACATATGGCTTTGTTACAGGGTTCAGAGTTTGAGTTTTTGAAAGAAGTTATGGATCGAGCAGCTGCTAATAACTCAATCCCAACGGTAAAAAAAATATAATGTGTTATTACTATGAAGATATTATGTATAAAGGAAGAGGAATTATTTGGATGGATGATTACTAATGTGGATATAATGAATTAATAATATATAGCCCGAAAAGAGTAAACGTATGAGTATGATTGCAAGAAAACCCACTCTTGGATCTATTTTCAAGTTATCACTTATTCAATTAATGGATACGATTGGTGACACAAACGTTCATTATATCCGATGCATTAAACCAAATGAAGCCAAGATTGCTTGGGAATTTGAGCCCAGTATGGTCTTGTCTCAACTCCGAGCCTGTGGTGTTCTAGAAACAATTCGTATTAGTTGTGCTGGTTATCCGTCCCGTTGGACATTTGAAGAATTTGCAGAACGTTATTATGCATTGGTACCATCCAAAAATTGGGCTACGGATGATTTACGTGGTCTTACCAAAGTTATTCTTAATAACTCTATTACGGATGAAACACAGTATCAAATCGGTACTACCAAGATCTTCTTCCGTGCTGGACAGGTAAAAAAGAAAATCGCTGGGGGGTTTTTTTTTGTTATGTGGCGAAAAGAAAAGAATGAAGGAGATACTGAGAAGAAGCTTAACGAATACTATTTCATTTATTTATACGGTTGATATGTTAGCTTGCATATATGGAGAAACTCCGTGCAGACAAGTTCAATGCAAGCGCGACATTATTACAGAAGAATGTGCGTCGTTTCATTTATCGCTCACGATACGTTCATATGAAAGAATTGGCACTTCGACTTCAATGTGTTGCACGACAAAAAACAGCTGCTTCTAAACTTCAGACACTTCGAGAACAAAAGGCAGCTATTCAAATCCAGACTCAATGGCGTCGTTTCTCTGCCCGTAAGGCATATATTCAAAAACAACAATTTATTGTACATCTTCAATCAGCAATTCGAACTTATCAAGCCCGTCAAAAATTGGTACTTGCTCGTAAATCTCATGCTGCTACTCAAATTCAACGGCTTGTACGAGGATGGTATGTATTTTTTCTCGTATATTGGATCCATATAGATATACGTGTATTGTGTTTGTTAAACTTACCTCCTCTACCCCACCACCACCACCACCACCATTTTATTAAAACAATAATAGGTTTGCTCGCAAGCAATACAATGCCCAGCGCAATTTTATTATTCATTTACAAACATGTGTCCGTCGTCGTGCCAGTCGCAAACAATTAATGATCTTACGCACTGAAGCACGATCTGTCAACCACTTCAAAGAAGTATCTTATAAGTTAGAAAACACTGTTGTCGAGCTTACTCAAACTATCACTTCACTTAAGGGAGAAAAGAAAGCCATGAATGACAAAACAACTCAATTGGAAAGTGAAATCAGAACATGGATGGAAAAATACCAAAAAATGGAAAAGAAATCACAATCGTATCAAGAGAAATTAAAAGAGCCTACTGTTCCTCAAGCACAATGGGATACGCTTGCTAGCGAACAAAAACAACTCTCTAAAAACTACCAAGAAATGTTTGAAAAACTCAAGAGCAGGGACATGGAAATTTCAAGTGTGAACGACGAATTAGCTTCTGTTCGTAAACAGAATGAGAGATTGCACAAGGATTTGGAAGTGGCCAATGAACGTATAGCAGATGAAAGTGAAGTGGCGGAATTGAAGAGTCAAATTGCTGCTTTGAAAGCTCAGTTAACCCAAGCTATGCGTGGTAATGGTTTACGTCGTGGTTCATCATCGAATAATTTGCGAAGTTTGTCCCCCGCCCCTGATCGTCTCCGTAGTGTATCGCCCTCTAAACCGCTGGATGTCAATGGTTTCAAGGATGACGTTCGTCAACGTAGTCATTCACCTGCCCGAGGAAGAAAGGCACGTCGTAATAGTATGGATGCTCCCACAATGAACAAGCCGGTTGATAAACTTCGTTTGAAAAATCCACGTCCTACATCTATTGATCAGTATAGCAACATTTTTGGTCCCAAGGGCAACCGGATTATTCCTGGTAGTGTAGTTGAAGATCCGGATGAAGAGGTAAACTAATTAATATTTAGCGACTGGTATGATATTGTACCCAAATCATTAATCAAAAAAGTATGTATTATTAGATTCACAACATCATACGTGATGAAGAGAAATTATTAGCGGAAATCACTGAAGGGCTCATCAAGGAACTTAAGATGCCATTACCAAGCATGCAAAATCCACCTTCAAGAAAAGAAATTTTTTTCCCTGCACATATGATCAGTATGTGTGTGACGGAAATGTGGAGAAAACAATATATTCAAGAATCTGAACGTCTTCTCTTCACAATCATGGATACAATTCAAAAACGATGTCTGGTAATAAAAAATGATTATGATTAGGGTTGTGCGAAATATATAAAAAAATGAGTTCATAGCAACAACAAAAAAAAAAGATTTGTGGGTCACTTAACCAAACATCTATATATACGTGTGTGTATAGAGCTGTACTGGTGAAGATGCAATTACACCTTGTGCATTCTGGATCACAAATGTTCATGAACTTTTATCCATGGTATGCACAACTGAACCTGAACTTGAACAGCAAGCTTTCCAAAATGATCAAGGTACCGGCTGGCAAGATTTTGAAAAACTGATTGCTACTGTGAAATTTGAAATGCAATGCTTAGAAGATAATATTTTTCATGCATGGATGAAAGAAATGAAACGTCGTTTGAGTAAAATGATTGTACCTGCTATGATCGAAAGTCAATCTCTTCCTGGTTTTATTACTGCCGAATCGGGCCGATTCTTCAACAAGCTATTGACCGGATCATCTCAGCCTGCTTATTCGATGGATGATTTACTTAACTTCTTGAATAAAGTCTGGAGAACTATGAAATGCTATTATATTGAATCTTCGGTAGCTACTCAGGTACTTACAGAGTTGCTCAAGATGATTGGTGTGCATGGTTTCAATGACCTATTGATGCGTAAGAACTTTTCTTCATGGAAACGAGGTATGTTTATATATATATTTGTATAAAATGAGAAGACAGAAGGGCAGGAAAGAAGGGGATGAATTATATTGGTGACAAAGAAAAATTAGAACTGACACATATGCATATATATAGCCATGCAAATTCAATATAACATTACACGACTTGAAGAATGGTGTAACAGCCATGATATTCCTGAAGGAAGTCTTCAATTAGAACATTTGATGCAAACCACAAAAATGCTTCAATTTAAAAAATCATCCGTTGAAGATATTGAGAATATATATGATGTGTGCTGGATTTTATCACCTACACAAGTTCAAAAACTTATTTCTAATTACCACGTAGCAGACTATGAGGTAAATTAACAACGAATTTCCGTTTTGTTCTGCGTTATATACATTTTTTGATTATTCACATTTTGTTATATAGGACCCGATTAAACCTGCTATTTTAAAAGCAGTTGCATCCCATGTTGTTACTGGAGATACAGCTGACGTCTTGTTATTAGATTCTGTTCCAATTGATGACACTGCTAATCCATTTGAAATTCCTGTCCCACGTCAAACACAACTCCAAACTTATATTCCTTCTTGGGTAAGAAAAAGCTCAATTTCTTACTTGTATCAAATTACCAGGACATCCATAAATTTAGTTATTAATGTTTACCATATTATTTAGATCAAGGTCGAACATGTACGAGCATTGACTGTTCTTGTTCAACAGCAACAACAAGATCAATCACCATCAGCATCAGCATAAGTAAAAATAATAATACCTACATATATAAATATAAATTTAACTAATGTTCTGCTTCGTAAATACCACCACCACAATCTTGTCATTGTTATTACTTTTTGTACAAAAAATATACATATTACAAATATAAAACAGCTATTGTTATTTTTGATTATTATCAAGTTGATATCTATTGAAATATCTGAAACTTTTTACAATTGCATAGACAGCAACCCCATGTAGAGGAAATAGAACGTATTTCATTAGTTTGTCAAACTATTTTGCTTACACGTTCCTTGTTTGTATATTTTTCTTTTAACTTCGGGTTAGCCAAAAATAAAAAATAATAATTTTATATATATATGCTATATATGCTATATATTATCATAATAATAAAATGTAAGAGATACTAATAATTATAAAAAAAGAGGTGTTATCAGTTTTTCAGTGTAAAGTAAAAGATGACTTCAACGAATTTGAAATAATAAGCTTAAATAATGAAAAGATAATGAAAAGTGTTTAAAAACAGAGAATTGAGTTGCTGTAGTATAATAAAAAAACAAGGACAGGATGATGGGAGAGGGTTAGAAGAATAAAAGAAAGTAATTTTTTTTCTATGCTTGATCATAGAATGATTGTAAATAATAATCTCGTTCACGTTGAGCAGGTGTTCGCTTTGTATCTTCTGTATTCATCCATGGCATCATCTTTCGTTTAGCAGATTGGCGACGTCCCAAATTGACTGTATTAAAAAATGATTTGCTGTTATAATCATCACCATCCATCATATAATTATTACTGCTATTACATGATGGTTCTGTTGATTGTTGTTGAGGGGGGAGAACAGAAGGTCGATTGGATATACGATTAGTACGTCCGTTCCATGTTTGATGCCCATTTTGTTGTAACATTGCAAAATTGGTACCATCAATTTCGATTTTCTCCTGAGCTGCAATACTTACAGCGCCAAACGACTGTTGCTGCTGTTGTTGCTGATCATTTTCAGGAATCATAGTACGTACAGTGGATGATGAAAACGAGACTTCTGGATCAGGCCCTTCTAACCCTTCATTAGTGAGCCTTCCTCTAGTTGCTGTTACAATACTAGTCAGTGATTCACTTTCGGTCATAGAAGCTTGGAGCATACGGCGAATGGTATCTACATTGCCTTTTTGTTCATCCACTAATTTTCCGGGCATACGAGGTGGGGGTGGCGTTTTATTGCTGTTACTTTTACCATAGTTGTTATTGCTGCTGCTAGTAGTTTCGACTTTGGGTGATTTGTTGGTATCTTCAGGTGACCACCATTCTGCTATTTCCCTTGCGTTTGTTGTTGATGCTGCTGACCTATTATTTCCAGCTGTTGTAGCACTTACAGCAAATATTGTAGCACTTTTATCAGTGACAATACTATCACGCACCAATCGTCGAACAGATCCAGTAGTGCGGTTTTCACAAACAGTTGCAAAATTAGCAGCATTACTTCTATTGTTATCACGATATTTGGCTGCTACGGAAGAAGGGGCAAACATCTTCATTACATCCTCTTCATTCACAAGCATAGATCGAGTTTTAGATTTACGTGAAGCAGTACGAATGACACGGCGTGCTGCATGCATACTAGCAT